>OY804597.1:5195402-5363354 GCA_963680895.1 Fragum sueziense
TCAACCATTGGGCCAATTTGAAGCATACTTTGCAGGAATGTGCCTTGAGTCATTCTTGTCAAAATTTGTTCACAAATTTTTTGTCAAAATTTGTTCACAAATTTTTTTATTTGTCAAAAATTGTGGCCGTGGCAGGGAAAAAGGGGCTTATCAGACTTGGAGAAATCATAAGAAAATTCTTTAAAAATCAACCATTGGGCCAATTTGAACCATACTTGGCAGGAATGTGCCTTAAGTCATTCTTTTCAAAATTTGTTCAGAAATTTTACATTTGAAAAAAAAAAAACATGGCCGTGGCAGGGATAAAGGGGCTTATTAGACTTAGAGAAATCATAAGAAAATTCTTTAAAAATCAACCATTGGGCTAATTTGAACCAGACCTTGCAGGAATGTGCCTTGAGTCATTCTTTTCAAAATTTGACCACAAATCTTTTTATTTGTAAAAAATTGTGGCCTTGGCAGGGAGAAAGGGGCTTATCAGACTTGGAGAAATCATAAGAAAATTCTTTAAAAATCAACCAATGGGCCAATTTTAAGCAGACTTTGCAGGAATGTTCTTTGAGTCTCTCTTTTCAAAATTTGTTCAAAGTTTTTTTCATAAGTTTGTAAAAAAACTGTGACTGTGGCAGGGAGAAAGGGGTTTATTAGACTTAGAGAAATCATAAGAAAATTCTTTAAAAATCAACCATTGTGCCCAATTGAAGCAGACTTTGGAAGGTTCCTTGAGTGACCCTTCTCAAAACTTTTTCGCGGATTTTTGATTTGTCAAAAAATGTGGGTGTGGCAGGGAGGAAGGGGCTTATCGGACTTAAAGAAATCATAAGAAAATTCTTTAAAAATCAACCATTGTGCCCAATTGAACCAGACTTTACTGGAATGTTCCTTGAGTCACTCTTTTCAAAATGTATTCACAAATTTTTCTATTGGTCAAAAAATGTGGGCATGGCAGGGAGGAAGGGCTTATCAGACTTAGAGAAATCATAAGAAAATTCTTTAAAAATAAACCATTGGTCCAATTTTCTATTTCCCTTATCTGTTGCTATCAGGCTGGCCCCATGTTTGTCTTATGTAAACAAATAAGGGATTAGCTTTAGCTTAGCAGATGGTAATCTTTCACTATATTCTATCAGTCACAGACAAAATCTTGTTAATTGAGCCTATCATAAATGATCAATCTCTAAGAGATCAGTATGCTTTGAAAATTAGCCCTATGTTGTATATTGCGAAATCATGAAATAATTATTGAAAATTAACTAACTCAACAATTGTGCTAATTCATACCCAACCTTACAGGATCGATTGGAACAAAATTATTTCTTAATTGTTTCCAAACAGAAAGTCCTTATAAGTTTCATGCCTTTGAATTTGACAAAATTGCCATTATCACTCTTGTCATCTTGATTCAGGTGAGCGATTTAGGACCATCATGGTCCTCTTGTTCAAAACATTCATTTAAGGTTCATACAAAGGTGTGATTAGATTTTATTTTTAGCTCACCTGAGCACGAAGTGCTCAAGGTGAGGTATTGTGATCTATCAATGTCCGGCGTCCGTCTGTCCGTCTGTCCGTCACGGCGTCAACAATTTCTTTAAACGACATCTCCTCCTAAACTACTGTGTCAAAATCAACCAAACTTGGCAGAAATGTTCCTTGGGTGGTCCCTTATAAAAATTGCTAAAAGAATTGAAATCCATGAAAAACTCTGGTTGCCGTGGCATCGGAAAATGGGAAATTTCACAAAAGCTCAACAATTTCTTTAAATGACATCTCCTCCTAAACTACTGTGTCAAAATCAACCAAACTTGGCAGAAATGTTGCTTGGGTGGTCCCTTATAAAAATTGCTAAAATAATTGAAATCCATGAAAAACTCTGGTTGCCGTGGCATCGGAAAAAGGGAAATTTCACAAAAGCTCAACAATTTCTTTAAACGACATCTCCTCCTAAACTACTGGGTCAAAATCAACCAAACTTGGCAGAAATGTTCCTTGGGTGGTCCCTTATAAAAATTGCTAAAAGAATTGAAATCCATGAAAAACTCTGGTTGCCGTGGCATCAGAAAATTGGAAATTTCACAAAAGCTCAACAATTTCTTTAAACGACATCTCCTCCTTAACTTCTGGGTCAAAATCAACCAAACTTGGCAGAAATGTTCCTTAGGTTGTCCCTTATAAAAATTGCAATAATAATTGAAATCCATGAAAAACTCTGGTTGCCGTGGCATCAGAAAATGGGAAATTTCACAAAAGCTCAACAATTTCTTTAAACGACATCTCCTCCTAAACTACTGGGTCAAAATCAACTAAACTTGGCAGAAATGTTCCTTGGGTGGTCCCTTATAAAAATTGCTAAAATAATTGAAATCCATGAAAAACTCTGGTTGCCGTGGCATCAGAAAATGGGAAATTTCACAGAAGCTCAACAATTTCTTTAAACGACATCTCCTCCTTAACTTCTGGGTCAAAATCAACCAAACTTGGCAGAAATGTTTCTTGGGTAGTCCCTTATAAAATTGCTAAAAGAATTAAAATCCATGAAAAACTCTGGTTGCCATGGCATCGGAAAATGGGAAATATCACAAAAATTCAACTTTTTCTTTAAACGACATCTTCTCCTTAACTTCTCGATTAAAATCAACCAAACTTGACAGAAATGTTCCTTAGGTGGTCCCTTATAGAAATTGCTAAAATAATTGAAATCCATGAAAAACTCTGGTTGCCGTGGCATCGGAAAATGGTAAATTTAACAAAGCTCAACAATTTCTTTAAACGACATCTCCTCCTTAAATTCTGGGTTAAAATCAACCAAACATGGCAGAGATGTTCCTTGGGTGGTCCCTTATAAAAATTGCTAAAAGAATTGAAATCAATGGAAAACTATGGTTGCCGTGGCATCGGAAAATGGGAATTTTCACAAAAGCTCAACAACTTCTTTTAACGACATCTCCTCCTTAACTTCTTGGTCAAAATCAACCAAACTTGACAGTATTGTTCATTGGGTGGTCCCTTATAAAAATTGCTAAAAGAATAGAAATCTATGAAAAACTCTGGTTGCCGTGGCATCAGAAAATGGGAAATGTCATAAAAGCTGATCAATTTCTGTAAACAACATGTCCTCTGAAACTACATGGCCAAATTCTTCCCTGGGACAACAATGCGTAACATATGCAAAGTTATTTGGCATTATTAAAACATAACTCAGGTGAGCGATTTAGGGCCCTCAGGGTCCTCTTGTTCATACCTGCATGAAAAAAATAAAATTGCATTCATTCCTTATAATTTAATATTCTGGGATTTAACAAAACACGATTTTAACCCCATTTTGAGGTACCGTATTTCACTTTATAGACGCGCCCTCCCTAATAGACGCTCCCCCCACTATATTAACAATCTCGGAAGCCATGGGACACCCCTCCCACCTTCACCCGACCTTACCTTGACTGTAGAGTAGACGGTATTGACAAATTCCAAACTCAAACTCCACCAACTTCATCTTTGTGATGATCATACTTGTGGAAAAACGCTTTATCTCAACAAGTAAAGCGTCTTATAATAGGGTATACGGCTCGGGTAATTGATTGAATAATTCGATTATGGTTATCCCTCTAGGTAGAATTGAAATTCATCCGGCCCGGTATCGAGCATTGATAAACTTTCCTTTTTCATTCCCCTTGCAGAGTGACTGTTTATGCAGTTTATTTCAAAGGCCCGTAAAAGGTCGCGTTTGATTTGTAAATTAAGAAGTGGAAAGCGAATTGATAGTACGCACACAAATGAAAAATAAATCATTTTTGCCGAAAATGAATTAATGAATATGGACAGTTACCACGGGAAGAACCGGTATGTTTTATTATTTTGTAAAGTGAAGAAGAAGAAGAAATCAAAACATTCGGAAAAGGAAAGTAGAACACACCCGCCTTTTCGAGACAAAGGACTAGACTGGCAGATAACTGTAGACTGGATGACAGTTACGTCGCTTCGTCTCCGCCGAT
Organism: Fragum sueziense; assembly: GCA_963680895.1. NCBI lineage: Eukaryota > Metazoa > Mollusca > Bivalvia > Cardiida > Cardiidae > Fragum > Fragum sueziense. Next base: position 5,199,392 of record OY804597.1, read on the forward strand.
TTAACATGTACCCGGTGTGTTTTTAGCTCCACTGGCCTTTCAGGCCAGCGGGCTATTGTCATGGCGGTGTGTCCGTCGTGCGTCCGTCCGTCCGTCCGTCCGTCCGTGCGTCCGTAAACTTTTTCTTAAAAAATCTTCTTCTCAGAAACTACTGGATGAATTTCAATTAAACTTCACAGGAATGATCCTTTGGTGACCCTCTCTCAGATTCCTCGAAATAATTCAGATTGAACAAGAAAGTCTGGAGTTATCTGCCCTTGAATATCAAAAAAAGCTGGTTTTGACTTTATTTTTACTCTTAAATCTACAAATATTAACCAATCAAGACAAAACTTGGACAGAATATATATTAGCATGATATCCTGCCTGGGTATAATTTTCAGCTTGATCGGAATTTTACATCATGAGTTATGTGCCCTTGAATTTGACAAAATTGCCATTTTTGACTTTGTTTTCACTCTAACAACCATAATAGTTAACCAATCAAGATGATATTTGGACAGAATCTTGTTGACAACAAGATCTTGCTTTTGTGTAATTTTCAGCATGATTGCATAGCTACAATCTGAGTTATGTGCCCTAGAAATTGACAAAATTTCAGTTTTTGACACTTTTTTCACTTTTGTGGCCACATATATAGAATAATACTGACGAAATTGGGACAGACGGCAAGATCTTGCTCAAGTTTAATATTTAGCTTGATTATTGTGGTGTTCAAGACAAATTATCAAGTCAAAATCATAGTTTTAGATCAGAATGTCTCTTTATTTTCATTACCACCATTTTACAGGCACAATCGCAACTTCTTGAACTAATTATCATAAAGAAAAACAACTCTTACTGAACTTTAAATTGCTCATATCAAAAGTTACTTCCCTTAGTCTACCACAATTGTTTACTCACATACTGACTCATGTGCCCTTGAATATGGCATAATGACAGTTTTCAACTTTATCATCACTCTAAAAATCCCCAAAATATTGGTCAATCATTTACCTTCTTTTCGCTTTGACCACATGATTGCTTCTTTTTACTTTGTTTCTGCTCTAAGAATCACAAGAATTTAAAAAAAAATTGTAATTTTTTTAGCTCACCTGAGCACGAAGTGCTCAAGGTGAGCTATTGTGGTCACTTTTTGTCCGTCGTCCGTCTGTCTGTCCGTCTGTCTGTCCGTCCGTTCACAATTTCGTGTTTACACTCTAGCATCTACAAATATAAGCCAATCTTGACCAAACTTGGTCAAAACATGTATGGCCATAAGATCTCGGATGAGTTCGATTATGGGTCAGATCGAACTAGAAATGCAGGAGTTATCTGCCCTTGAATGCGAAAAATACTTAGTTTTGACATTGTTTACACTCTAGCATCTACAATTACTGATCAATCAAGACAAATCTTGGACATAACATTGCAGACCATAAGATCTCGGATGAGTTTGATTTTCAGTCTGATCTGACTGGAAAGACGAGAGTTATGTGCCCTTGAATTTGACAAAATTGCCATTTTCGGCTGTTTTTGACCTTGTTTACACTCTAGAATCTACAATTATTCATCAATCAAGACAAAACTTTGACACAATGTTTGGGACTATGAGATCTCGGATGAGTGTAATTTTCAGTCTGATCTGATCAGAAAGTCGAGAGTTACTTGCCCTTGAATTTGACAAAATTGTCATTTTTGGCTGTTTTCGACGATGTTTACACTCTAGAATCTACAATTATTGATCAATCAATCCAAAACTTGGACACAATATTGGAGATCATAAGATCTGAAATGAGTTTGATTTTCAGTCTTATCTGATCACCAGAAAGTTGAGAGTTACTTGCCCTTGAATTTGACAAAATTGCTGTTTTTGACTGTTTTCGACCTTATTTACACTCTAGAATCTACAATTTATGACCAATCAAGACAAATCTTGGACACAAGGTTGGAGACCATAAGATCTCAGATGAGTTTGATTTTCAGTCTGATCTGACCAGAAAGATGAGAGTTTTGTGCCCTTGAATTTGATAAAATTGCCGATTTCGGCTGTTTTTGACATTGTTTACACTCTATAATCTACTATTATTTATCAATTAAGACAAAACTTGAACACAATGTTTGAGACCATAAGATCTTGGATAAGTTTGATTATCAGTCCAATCTGACAAAAAGTGGAGAGTTATGTGCCCTTGAATTTGATCAAATTGCCGTTTTCGGCTGCTTTAGACCTTGTTTACACTCTAGAATCTACAATTATTGACCAATCAAGACAAATCTTGGACACAATGTTGGATATCATAAGATCTCGGTTGAGTTTGATTTTAAGCCTGATCTGACTAGGAAGTCAAGAGTAATGCGCCCTTGAATTTGATAAAATTGCTGTTTTCGGCTGTTTTCGTCCTTGTTTATACTCCAGAATCTACAATTATTTATCAAACAAGACAAATCTTGGGCACAATGTTGGGCAAGATGAAATCTTGGATGAGTTCGATTTTCACAATGTTATTGACCATAAGTTCGTTTTCAGTCTAAAAGTCATAAATATTTTTTGAATTGAAGAAAAGTGTTGCTTAAATATCATTTTGGTTCAGGTGAGCGATATAGGACCATCATGGTCCTCTTGTTTTAGTAAACCACAGGAAATTCAGGCCTGTGGAGCGACTCAAGACCTTCAGGTCTTTCTAGTATTTATAAGATACAACGTCATCTACTGATAAAGCGACATATCTTGATCGATAATTTACGGTAGGTTGATTTTCTACATTCAGCGAAGCACTTTAAAATTCAGGAAAATTGGTACGAAATAAGCGCGCACCCACAGCATTTTGCATCGCGCCGGGGCGCGTCTATTAGGTGAAATACGGTAAACACAAAAAAATCCTTCTTATTTCCCATCTGATCTGAGCCTTTACATCGCGTATGAATACACATAATTTGGGTATTTAGAAAAAATGGCCGCCATTTTTAAGTCGCCATTTGTCAAAATGGCAGACTTATTGCGATTAGCTGGAAGGGTGTATATGGTGATCTAGTGTACAGGGTGTCTGTATACTGGTTTAGGCAAAGAACTACTTTTTTCTGGGATTTACTCTTTCTCTTTGCACCGGACCCAATGACACCAAAAAGTAGTGCAGACAGTTTAAAAAAAGCATCTTTATTGTTTGTTTAATGTAATACTTTGACTTATATTTTTCCTTTTGAAGATAAATACAATTTTATGAAAACTTCAAAATGGATATCTTGATGTCAAAAGTAAATTTGAGTTGCAAAATTAGTACGCCGAGGATTCTGTGAATTTTAAAGGTCAACTACGACCAAATGAAAGGATTTTCTGGTTTTCTCATAAATCGTTTGAAAATGTGTTTCACTATAATGCATTGACGGTCATTTCACAATCGAAAGCGTTTACGCGTTGAACATTGCAGTCAAGATATCGGATTTTTTTGACCGCGATTATATGTCATGATCGCACGTGCAAGTTGTTTATTCATGTGGTGACGTATTACGAGTTTTCCTAAATAAGTTAATATGTTTTCATAGATCCTCGTGGATGCCTAATGCCCCACGAGATACTTGTTTTAGTGGGCGGGCGTTGAGTGCCACATGCCTCTCTGTGCTGTATACCGTTGCATATGACCAAATTCGTATATCAACATAGGTCAAGCACGTGTACTTTCCATGCAGTCTTTGTTTACCCTTTCATTATTGCTTGTATTCAAATGATTTTTTTCCTTTCTCAATAACTTCTAAATTGAATTCTATCATTTTGAACAGATCTTGATCAGCATAGTTAACATTTTTCGAGTTTAAATGGGTAATATATGTGCAACTGGCATAAATGACGACGATAATCAACAAATACTGTTATTGTTTTTGAACTCCAATGACGTCTTATGTTGACATCTATCAAGAACAATCACTCTATAGTTGTCGCCACATCCTATGGCACAATGTTTATGTTTTGTTCAAATGTAATTGAACGTTAAAGAAAACATAAACACGTGCCATACGATGTGGCGACAACTGTAGTCGGGTTTTTAGATATGTCAGTTGTCTACATGTTCTATCTTATTAACTGGAGGGGTAAATTTTAAACAGGAATCGTGTAAATGTTGTTTTTAACTACTTTTCACGCTATAAAAATTAAAATATAGGTAGTAGTTGACCTTTAACTCAATCCCTAGCACCCTTAGCAAGTGCTAGCTCTTTCATGAATATTTATGAGTTAGAAATTATGAATATTAATGGCCTTTTCATATATTGAAAAAAATAGTCCATTTCGTTTGAGTTCTTTTTCGAATAAAAAACTCCGAGTTCTAATATAATTATCATCATTAACATATATTGTTGTTGATTTTTTCGTAGTAATAAAAATATACTGAAGAATTCGGTCGTTGTTCTTACTTTGAACTCGAAAATGCGCATGAATATGTGTTGAAAATGCTTTGATGACCTTGACCACTGGATGACCTTGACCTTGTGACGATCAAAGTCCAAAAACTTTAACATTGGCAAAAAAACTTTAACATTAGCCATAACTTCCCTTTTACTTAACATATTCACTTCATATTTTTGTACAACATTCCTTGGCACATTACCTTTTTGAAGGCACATATTTTGATGACATTGACCCCTGGATGACCTTGACCTTATGACAATCAAAGCGGTGTCGGGGGCATTGTCATCTTACAGTGACAGCTCTTGTATCTCAATATTTTCTGAGCTATATTGTACATCCATAACACCTGCATTTACTTTTGTTTTGCTTTCTGCAGCATATTTTGAAGTGGACCATCCTTAAATGTTGTTGTTTGGGAAAGGGTTAATATATGTTTTGTCGTCTGCAACTCTTTTAAATTGTATCACCCCAAGATTTCGCAGTTTGGTTAATTGTTGATAATCATAAACCTAAGTGCAATGAAACACTGGATGCTCAGAGAGGATGTGGTAATAGTGGTGGGAAATCGATGTGTAGGTGTTGCATCCATCACAATATGACATACTGTTAAAAGCGTTGTAAAACTACATTCTATCAGTCAGATTCTGCTTAGAATCTGCCAAACAGAACTCTTGAATAACTAGAAAAGGCGTAGCATCTGATATTGAACAGCAACCTGAACAAAAGGAGCTTGTAATTCAGCTTGTAAATTTTTAGATCAGTAAGTGCTTGGGGTGAGCTTTTGTGATCTCTTATCATCTGTTTGCCTGTAAACAATACTATCGGGTTATTCTTGTCTCAAATTCTGAATTATTGATCACAAATATTCAAAGTTCCAAAATATCATGGTATCATCCTCATGGCGACTTTCAGGACCTTCAGTCCTTTGATGTTTAGACTTTGAAGCGAGCACAAAATCAAGCATAAAACTGAGCTTTGAAGGGTCAAATGAGACAATGATAAAAGGGTAAAACGAAGTGGATACAACTAAAATGTTCTAGTCTATGATCATTCCAAATGACCAGTCTAAAACAAGGGAGATTACTGCAAATGAGTAAGACAGCTGACAGAGAGAAAACGAAACAAACAAGCAAAAATACAGAAACAAACAGAGGAAACTAATGAATTGCAGGTGATTTAAGCACGGATGATAATCGGCATTGATCGGATCGCATCTTTATCGTATTCTGTGATGTGTCTTTGGGTTGCTTTGACCAGACGGGAAAAAATACAGTCTGTGTCGAGTGACTTGAATATGTCTCTAAATACAATTTCAACGTCTTCAGCATTCACATCTCAGGCTCCCGTCAATGGATAATGGACAAAAATTATGAAAGGATAAGGTTAGTTCTCTGTTGATTGTTCATGTTTATCTATTTTTAGCTCCACTGGCCGAAGGCCAGCGGGCTATTGTCATGGCGTTGTGTCCGTCGTGCGTCCGTGCGTCCGTTAACTTTTTCTTTAAACATCTTCTCCTCTTATACCAGTGGGCCAATTTTGACCAAACTTGGCAGGAATGTTCCTTGGGTGACCCTTTTCAAAACTTGTTCGCAAATTTTTGATTTGTCAAAAAATGTGGGCGTGGCAGGGAGAAAGGGGTTTATCAGACTTTGAGAAATCATAAGAAAATTCTTTAAAAATCAACCATTGGGCCATGTTGAACCAAACCTGGCAGGAATGTGCCTTGAGTCATTCTTTTCAAAATTTGTTCACAAATTTTTACATTTGTCAAAGAATGTGGCTGTGGCAGGGAGAAAGGGGCTTATCAGACTTACAGAAATCATAAGAAAATTCTTAAAAAATCAGCCATTCGGCCAATTTGAACCAAACCTGGCAGGAATGTGCCTTGAGTCATTCCTTTCAAAATTTGTTCACAAATTTTAACATTTGTCAAAAAATGTGGCCGTGGCAGGGAGAAAGGGGCTTATCAGACTTAAAGAAATCATAAGAAAATTCTTTAAAAATCAACCATTGGGCCAATTTGAGCCAAACCTTGCAGGAATGTGCCTTGAGTCATTCTTTTCAAAATTTGTTCACAAATTTTTACATTTGTCAAAAAATGTGGCCGTGGCAGGGAGAAAGGGGCTTATCAGACTTAAAGAAATCATAAGAAAATTCTTGAAAAATCAACCAGTGTGCCCAATTGAACCAAACTTTGCAGGAATGTGCCGTTAGTCGTTCTTTTTAAAATTTGTTCACAAATTTTTATATTTGTCAAAAAAATGTTGCCGTGGCAGGGAGAAAGGGGCTTATCAGACTTAGTGAAATCATAAGAAAATTCTTTAAAAATCAACCATAAGGCCAATTTGAACCAGACTTTGCAAGAATGTTCTTTGAGTCTCTCTTCAAAATTTATTCACAAATATCAAGATTTGGCTGCCGCTGTGTAAGGCTTACAAGAAATCATGGGATAATTCTTCCACTTTAACCAGTGGAGCGATTCAGGCCCTCCTGGGCCTCTTGTTTTACAGATAGATCTAGGTATGTTCCAGCAGCGAGTGCAACTGTTCAAGTGTATCCCATGAATGTGCATGATTCATTCATGTTTTGTTGGTTCATTGGTTTTTGTTGTTGTTGTTTTTTCAAATTCTCATATTTGTGCATTTCTCTATAGCTGTTACATTAGGTAAAATCTGATTCAGATGCAGTGTTTCACTTCTAGACTTTAAGGAAAAATAGGTGGTGTGTTTTACACAAGAATAGTCCCGTCAATTTTTTTTTCATGGAGTTATGAAAAAAAAAATTTCAACCAATCAGAACGCTCGGATTTCAATGAAATCAACTAATATTAAATTATTTGCGGATGAAGTATCATCTATTGATTCGGTTGGCACAATCCCTTCAGCCGATCAAAAACATGTTCAAGTCATAATGTGCAGATCTGCACTCATTTGGTGGAGGTGAAAGCTTTGGTCATTACCAAATTTCAGCATTAATATCTCGATGACTACCAGTGAGTAATCTTGCAGTGCGCCCCGCGTCCCTGACGCACAAAAATCCCCAGAGATGCATAAAATTCAAACATGTGCGTCCACTGGGACTCATTGCAGGGGTTCTTTTTATGGTTAGGGGAAGGGGCCCAGGGCCCTTAATTTTGGGAAAAATGCGTCGAACGAGCCCTTATAGGGGAAAAATTTTCAAGCATATTTTTAGCTCCACTGGCCTTCAGGCCAGCGGGCTATTGTCATGGCGTTGTGTCCGTCGTGCGTGCGTCCGGTCGTCAACTTTTTCTTTAAAAATCTTCTCCTCAGAAACCACTTGATGGATTTCAATCAAACTTCACAGGAATGATCCTTAGGTGGTCCTCTATCAGATTCCTTCAATTTATTTTGATTGGACCTTAAAGTCTGGAGTTATCTGCCCTTGAATTAAAAAACGGCTGTTTTCACTTGTTTTCACTCTAGCTACTACAAATATTGATCAATCAAAACAAAACTTGGTCAGAATGTTTTTGCTGATAAGATCTTGCCTGAGTGTAATTTTCAGCTTGATCTGAATATTACGTCTTGAGTTATGTGCCCTTGAAATTGGCAAAACTACCATTTTTGACCTTATTTTTACTCAAACAACCATAAATATCCACCAATCAACATAAAACTTTCACATTATCTTACTGGCCATACGATCTTGTGTTGGTTTAATTTTCAGCTTCATATGAATCGTAAATCATGATTTATCTGCCTTTGAATTTGACAAAATTGTTGTTTTCGACTTTGATTTTACACTCTTTACACCCACAAATATTGAATAATCAGGTCAAAACTTAGACAAGATGTAGGTGAAGTTATGATCTTGCTTTAGTGTGATTCTTAGCTAGATAGGAATATAAAATCATCAGTTATATGCCTTTCAATTTGACAAAATTGCTAATTGTGACTTTTTTTTCACTCTAACAGCCAAACTCACTCTAATAAAGACTGTTGCAAAGCTTGGTAACTAATAGATCTTATATGAATGTATTTTCAGCTTTCTAGTTACTTTGTAATTGCCACATATTGAAAAATCTAGTGAAAACTTGTACTTGATATTACAAGAAATTCAGGTTTGGCAGCCATTTGCATTATTTTTGGAAAAGGGTTTTTCCCAGAATCTATTTTTAGCTCAAAATCTATTTTTAGAAATATGAAATATTTTGGAGTAATAAATGATCTGTTAATTTAGATCTGCTGGTAAGAAGGAAAATTTTAATTGCTTGTGACATCCTAAGCTTGAATGCTCTCCCATTTCCTTTTACCCTTTCTCAAATGGCAAACATGTAATTTTACTTTCTTTGCTTCAAGAACCACACATTTTGAACAATCTAGTTTTGTTACTTTCTTTTAGCTCTATGAAACACAAGCATTGAACAATCTAATCAAAACTTGGATTAAATATTACATGAAATTCAGGCCTGTGGAGTGACTCAAGACCTTCAGGTCTTCTAGTTTCTTTGAATACTGAAAATGCTTCAAATGTTTTAGAAAACACAAAGAAAATTGATTTGGATAGCAGTTTATAAGCTGATAAACTGAAGATCTTTGATTGTTAACATAAATACTCCCATGGGAGAACATTCAAAAGGCTGAAAGATTGATTTATTAGGGGAAAATTACAATTTAGGGGAAAAATTCCCAGAGGGGAAGGGGCTGAAATTCGGCCCCAATTTCTTAGTAAAAAAAAAAACCCTGCATTGTCTAGTTAGGTAGCAAAAATTACATGGTGCGAAAAAAAGTCAAACATGTGCGGCTGCCGGGACTCATTGCCTAGTTAGGTAGCGAAAGTGCAAATAGAACAGTTCTATTTTCAGTAATACGAAAGTCTCTGACAAAATTTTCGTCATCCCTCCAGTGAATAATCTAGATTTTGCTGCCTATGGGTCCCAGGACTCGCATTTCTGAAAACAATGAGTCCCAGAGCAAAATCAATGAGTCCAGATTAGAAAACAATGAGTCCCTAATTGATAAGTTTTAACAAAACACTGGTCTTTATTAACAGTAACATGAACAATCAAACACATGAACAGGAAAGTAGTTAAACCCAACTAAATCAGAAATAGGTCGACAAGACAAGGGGCCGAACAATATCGATTACGTCTGCTGCTGCATATTGGGTTAGAAATTATTGTATGGCCAGGTATTTCTTTTATTACCATGTCTTTTCATATTCAGTCTCCCATCTGTAGCCCTTGTCATCTTCGTCGCCCATTTCAGTTTGTTTTATTTCATTCCCTTGACAGTGCGAGATGCAATTCTCCTTATGTCCTCGATAATTGGAGAAAAGGGGATACTTTATGTAAAGTCTGATATCTTTCCAATTGTAAATTTTTTGTCTTTTGTGTCTGTTAAGTTAATTTAACATGGCTTTTTTAGGGGTTAGGGGAAAACACAGGGCGCTGGTAGAAAGGGGAAAATCACATAATGTGGCATCCTAGTTTTTGTGAAAATTGTACTAATATAGAAAAAGTACACTAAAACGTGTCAGATTTTACATGAAAATAGAGGATAAATCCACTATTTTTCATGTGAATTTATTGTAATGAGGGGTTATAATCTTTCTAACTATAAAAATGATAAAAGAAATTGATTTGTTCTGATTTAGGAATGATAAATGAGAATATCTTGTTTGTCTCTAGAGTAGACTTTTGGTGGGTATTGTACTTTAAAGTTCTCTGCTTGTTAGGTTGAGTATTCGGAGTAACTAGTCAGTGTGGCGTCACCTGATTGGAATTCCGAATACTTTGAGAAAATGGGATCAGCCCAAACAAGTCTGCCCTTGCTGTAGTGGACATGAATACCATTATCAGAAATCAAAATCATGTGTCCATGGGATGCATAGCTTTGAAAACAATGGATCCTCAGTGGTCGATCCAGGATTTCTGTGAAGGGGGTTTAAGTATACAAACGTGGCGGGTGGGGTGTGCGTTGTTTTTCTATTATTACACTATTTTGACTGAATTTCTGCATGAAATGAATTGATTACCCTACATTGGGCGTTTGTTTGAGCCCCCTCTGGATCTGCTACTGGCCCCAAGTCAAAATGTATTGGTCTCACCATAGTTTCACTTTAATAATATGGTTGGAAAAAATGAATCAGGGGTCTAGCTACCAATTTTTGTTTGGGGCCAGTGGCCAGTGAAATTGGGAAGAATAGCGACATTTTTACCTAAATTGGGAAAAAATAATACAAGTTTGTATTCATATTGTCACTCAGTTTCAGCTGCAAATTATACTGTAGTGATGGAAAATGCATTTGTACAGAGTGTCCCCAAAAAAACGGAACCCTAATTCATAGTCGAATATTTTAGAGCGTAAGCAAAGAATCTTATTTTTGAATTTGCAGCACTAAAGATACAGTATTTTTGCACTTGTGTTCCAAATTTCATTTAAAAATATTCATCGGTTCAAAAGTTATAAGCAAATTAATAATGACACTAAAAAACCTTTCTGACATGATATTGATTTTGGCGTCTTGTTTGTTCGCGAAAGCGCACCAACGGTCAGCTGTTGAATTCTGTGCCGCTGTACATGTATGTTGCGATTTTCTCAAAATTTAAAATGTACACGTGCTGTACGTTAAAATTGAGTCCATAGGGTGGTTGTTTGAATTAATTTCAAATTATTATGTGATTCTTTTCACATGGTGCAGTTTTAACTTTTATTTTCTTAAATTTCAAGCTTGATATGTTCCCTAAATTTAGTCTAGTCTTAATTCTTGCATAGTATACATTTCTGCGGACTATTATTATTTTTTTTGCTGAATTTCGTGCTGTCATATATGAACATGTTTTGCAATAAGGTGTCAGGTCAAATGAAACCTGTAATACTTTTCAATTGAGCGGTGACTGACATGTTGGTCAGATATTAAATAAGTGCCTATGATTATTATTCATGAGTCTGTGATGCACTTGGATATTTTGTTTGTATTCATTTTAGTTACATCGCAGTTCTTCTTTAACAGTTTAATCATAAGGAAAAAAGGTGAAATGAAAATGCACTATTGTGAATACAATGTTTCAAAATTACTTTTGTATTGTATTGAATATATTAACCAATTGTGAAGCGTCAAATTATTAAATGATTGTAGGCGCGCGCTGCAAAACGAAAAGATCGATATCGTGTTAAAATGACTTTCTGGGTATATTAATTTGAATGCCAATATTTTCAAAACTAATAGTTATTTTTCAACCAAATTTTTACTGCTAATAGAAAACTGTCATTGCTATTGCATATGTAAATTTGGTGGAGAAATATTACATGACACATGAGAAATGTACTTTCAAAAATGGGTTCCGTTTTTTTTGGGACACTCTGTACATTCTCTTGTTTAAGAATCTGCCCTAAAACTGTCTTCAAAATGTTTGTAAATGAAGAAGAGGTCTTAACATGGGGCATTCTGGGTCCTCATTGGGAATTTTCACCAGAGAATTGGGAAAAAAGATATTTTTTGCCATTGGGAATGGGGCCCAATAACGACCCTAAATTTTGGCAAATGAGACCCCTGTGAATAGACACTGTAAATTAACTAAGTTAGGTTTTGTTTCAATTGTTTTTGTTCTCAAACAGTAACAATATGAACTTTGGATTTATCACCGAGTAGAATGCATCAACATGCAATGGTAACTTTACTTGATCCTGACAGTGCATGGCTTGTTGTTAAAGCTGAAATTCATCTTCGTTTTCATGTCAAATAAGATGAATTCATCTTAAAGAGAATTGTCTAAAAAAAAGATTAGCAAAAATTGCGATGAAAAAATCAACCCCTAACCCGAGTTATAACCTGATAAAGATACGTGATTTACAGGCGCGCGTAAAATGAAACTGAAATTTACCTGTGGACCAGATATGGATGATGACGTCAATTGTGCAATTCCATTATAGCCGTGTTAACCTTACATATATAAACGGTCAACTTTAACTTCAAATTGCGGTGACGTAGCAAAAGAAAATATATTAAACAAGAGGGCCAAGATGGCCCTATATCGCTCACCTTAGAGATCATCAAGATGATATTTTTTTTGTCTCATCTCACATACACAACTTCTGGACAACGTTCATTAAAGCAAACAATTTAAACAATGCTGGTAGTCGAGATTTATACTACCATGGGAAGTGCAAAATTTACCTTAAGGATCTCTGATATACAGAATTGGAGATGATTGTATCATTATGAGACAATTCTACAAACAAAACTTCAAAAGCCTTACGTCAAACAGTTTAGGAGAATGAAATTCGATACCCACAACAAAGGGCCAATTTTCCTTGTATCAAAATAATTTGAAGTATTTTGGTAGAGGGCCTTGAGATGATTCTACACACAAATTTTCAAAGCTCTAGGCCAAATGGTTCTGGAGTAGAAGCTTGTACAAGATTTCCTTCTTTGTCTCTATATGAAATTTGATACCCACAACATAGGGCCAATTTTCCTTGTATCACAATAATTTGTAGTATTTTGGTAGAGGGCCTTGAGATAATTCTAAACACAAAATTTCAAAGCTCTAGGCCAAACGGTTCAGGAGAAGAAGATTGTACAAGATTTCCTTCTTTGTTTCTATATGAAATTCGATACCCACAACATAGGGCCAATTTTCCTTTTATCACAATAATTTGAAGTATTTTGGTTGAGGGCCTTGAGATAATTCTAAACACAAAATTTCAAAGCTCTAGGCCAAACGGTTCAGAAGAAGAATATTGTACAAGATTTCCTTCCTTGTTTCTATATAAAATTCGATACCCACAACATAGGGCCAATTTTCTTTGTATCAGAATAATTTGAAGTATTTTGGTAGAGGGCCTTGAGATGATCCTACACACAAAATTTCAAAGTTCTAGGCCAAACGGTTCAGGAGAAGATTGTTCAAGATTTCCTTCTTTGTTTCTATATGAAATTCGATACTCACAACAATGTGACAACATAGGGCCAATTTTCCTTGTATCACAATAATTTGAAGTATTTTGGTAGAGGGCCTGGAGATGATTCTACACACAAAATTTCTAATCTCTAGATCAAACAGTTCAGGAGAAGAAGAGTGTACAAGATTTCTTTCTTTGTTTCTATATGAAATTCGATACCCACAACATAGGGCCAATTTTCTTTGTATCAGAATAATTTGAAGTATTTTGGTAGAGGGCCTTGAGATGATTCTACACACAGAATTTCAAGACTCTAGGCCTTATAGTTTGGGAGGAGAAGATTTTTTAGTAATTGTGGACAGACAGACGGACGAACGGACAGACGGACGACGGACGGTGAGCGATCACAATAGCTCACCCTCAGCACTTCGTGCTAAGGTGAGCTAATAAAAGCATTTCATGGTGTTTTATCATTTGGCCATTGTGACATTTTTTTCGTGAATTTAAACAGTAAAATACAGTTATATTTACATGCCGTGGTCCAAAAATTCTCGAGTATTATACGCTTGATGATAGTTGAAATTTCCGGAAAAGTGCCTTTATATCGCTCTTTTAACCCATTCTCACACATTGACGCTGTTTGAAGCCTCACAAGATAAAGGCTTTGGAAAACATTGTGGAAATGAAGAAATTGCTTGTGACAAGCAATTTCTTCATTTTCCACAATGTTTTCTACCCCAAAAGTCAAACAATTTCAAAATTTTATCAAATTGAAAATATCGTCTGCAACTTCTTTCAATTTGGACGAGCTCAAATCTTTGCCGTCTTGTAAGGGGTTTACATGTAGATTTAGGATAAATGTTTCTTGTAAACCTCTTAAAAGATATGTAATTATGTTGAGAAGTATTTTAGATATGTCATTTTCTCCAATAACAAAGGAAATCCAACTCTTACATGAAATATTCCGTGATTTTTTTTTTTAGCTCAACTGAGCACAAAGTGCTCGAGGGGAGCTATTGTGGTCACTCACCGTCCGTCGTCCGTCTGTCCATCTGTCCGTCTGTCCGTCCACAATTTCTTCAAACATCTTCTTCTCCAAAACTAACAGGCCAATTTTGACCAAACTTGGCAGGAATGTTCCTTGAGTGACCCTTCTCAAAACTTGTTCGTGGATTTTTGATTGGTCAAAAAATGTGGGCGTGGCAGGGCGGGGCTTATCGCACTTAGAGAAATCCTAAGAAAATTCTTTAAAAATCAACCATTGTTCCAATTTGAACCAAACTTGGCAGAATTGTTCCTTGAGTGACCCTTCTCAAAACTTGTTCTCAGATTTTTGATTTGTCAAAAAACGTGGCCGTGGCAGGGAGAAAGGGGCTTTTCAGACTTAGAAAAACCATAAGAAAATTCTTTAAAAATCAACCATTGTTCCAATTTGAACCAAACTTGGCAGAATTGTTCCTTGAGTGACCCTTCTCAAAACTTGTTCTCAGATTTTTGATTTGTCAAAAAACGTGGCCGTGGCAGGGAGAAAGGGGCTTTTCAGACTTAGAAAAACCATAAGAAAATTCTTTAAAAATCAACCATTGTTCCAATTTGAACCAAACTTGGCAGAATTGTTCCTTGAGTGACCCTTCTCAAAACTTGTTCTCAAATTTTTGATTCGTCAAAAAACGTAGCCGTGACAGGGAGAAAGGGGCTTATCAGACTTAGAAAAATCATAAGAAAATTCTTTAAAAATCAACCATTGTTCCAATTTGAACCAAACTTGGCAGAATTGTTCCTTGAGTGACCCTTCTCAAAACTTGTTCTCAAATTTTTGATTCGTCAAAAAACGTAGCCGTGACAGGGAGAAAGGGGCTTATCAGACTTAGAAAAATCATAAGAAAATTCTTTAAAAATCAACCATTGTTCCAATTTGAACCAAACTTGGCAGAATTGTTCCTTGAGTGACCCTTCTCAAAACTTGTTCTCAAATTTTTGATTCGTCAAAAAACGTAGCCGTGGCATTGAGAAAGGGGCTTATCAGACTTAGAAAAATCATAAGAAAATTCTTTAAAAATCAACCATTGTTCCAATTTGAACCAAACTTGGCAGAATTGTTCCTTGAGTGACCCTTCTCAAAACTTGTTCTCAAATTTTCGATTCGTCAAAAAACGTAGCCGTGGCAGGGAGAAAGGGGCTTATCAGACTTAGAAAAAATCATAAGAAAATTCTTTAAAAATCAACCATTGTTCCAATTTGAACCAAACTTGGCAGAATTGTTCCTTGAGTGACCCTTCTCAATACTTGTTCTCAAATTTTTGATTAGTCAAAAAACGTAGCCTTGGCAGGGAGAAAGGGGCTTATCAGACTTAAAAAAATCATAAGAAAATTCTTTAAAAATTAACCATTGGGTCTATTTGAAGCAGACTTTGCAGGTATGTTCTTTGTGTCTCTCTTTTCAAAATTGATTCACAAATTTTTACATTTTGTCAAAAAAAGAGGGCGTGGCAGGGAGGAAGGGGCTTATCAGCCTTAGAGAAATCATAAGAAAATTCTTTAAAAATCAACCAATGGGCCAATTTGAACCAAACTTTGCAGAATTGTTCCTTGAGTGACCCTTTTCAACATTTGTTCACAAATTTTTACATTTGTCAAAAAATGTGGGTGTGGCATGGTGGGGCTTATCTAACCAAGAGAAATTGTTAAAAAATTCTTCAAAAATCTTCTTCTCCTTAACCGTAGGGCCAATTAAAACCAAATTTGGCAGGAATGTTCCTTGGGTGACCCTTCTTAAGATTTCTTTGAGGATTTTTTATTCATCCAAAATTGTGGGCGTGGCAGGTCAGCATTTACCGGACTTGGGAGAAATCATAAGAAAATTCTTTAAAAATCAACCATTGGCCCAATTTGAACCACACTTGGCGGAAATGTTCCTTGGGTGACTCTTTTCAAATTTTTTTCTCAAATTTTTTATTCGTGACGTCAGAAAAAATTGGGCGTGGCTTATCCGACTTACAGAAATCCTAAGAAAATTCTTTAAAAATCAACCATAGGCCCAATTTGAAGCAAACTTTACAGAAATGTTCCTTGAGTGACCCTTTTCAAAATATGTTGGCAAATTTTGTATTGGTAAAAAAGTGGACATGGCAGGGCGTGGCTTATCAGACTTAGAGAAATCATAAGAAAATTCTTTAAAAATCAAGCATTGGGTCAATTTGAAACAAATTTGGCAACGATGTTCCTTGAGTGACCCTTTTCAAAATTTGTTTGCAAATTTTTGATTCGTCAAAAAAAGTGGGCGTGTCTTAAACTTCTTTCAGGTGAGCGATATAGGGCCATTCTGGCCCTCTTGTTTTTTTTTTCATACTGAATTTTATTAGCTCACCTGAGCACAAAGTGCTCAAGGTGAGCTATTGTGGTCGCTTTTTGTCCGTCGTCCGTCCGTCTGTCCGTCTGTCCATCTGTCCGTCCGTCCGTCTGTCCGTCCGTCCGTCCGTTCACAATTTCTTTCAACATCTTCTCCTCCTAAACCATTTGACCAATTTTGACCAAACTTGGCAGGAATGTTCCTTGTGTGATACTTTTCAAAACTTGTTCGTGAATTTTTGATTTGTCAAAAAATGTGGGCGTGGCAGGCAGAAAGGGGCTTATCAGACTAGAAATCATAAGAAAATTCTTTAAAAATCAACCATTGGGCCCAATTGAACCAAACTCGGCAGGAATATTCCTTGAGTCACTCTTTTCAAAATTTGTTCACAAATTTTTATATTTGTCAAAAAATGTGGCCGTGGCAGGGAGAAAGGGGCTTATTAGACTTAGAGAAATCATTAGAAAATTCTTTAAAAATCAACCATTGGGCCAATTTGAACCATACTTTGCAGGAATGTGGCTTGAGTCATTCTTGTCAAAATTTGTTCACAATTTTTTTCATTTGTCAAAAATTGTGGCCGTGGCAGGGGAAAAGGGGCTTATCAGACTTGGAGAAATCAGAAGAAAATTCTTTAAAAATCAACCATTGGGCCAATTTGAACCATACTTGGCAGGAATGTGCCTTAAGTCAAAATTTGTTCAGAAATTTTACATTTGAAAAAAAAAAAACATGGCCGTGGCAGGGATAAAGGGGCTTATTAGACTTATAGAAATCATAAGAAAATTCTTTAAAAATCAACCATTGGGCCAATTTGAACCAGAGCTTGCAGGAATGTGCCTTGAGTCATTCTTTTCAAAATTTGACCACAAATCTTTTTATTTGTAAAAAATTGTGGCCTTGGCAGGGAGAAAGGGGCTTATCAGACTTGGAGAAATCATAAGAAAATTCTTTAAAAATCAACCAATGGGCCAATTTTAAGCAGACTTTGCAGGAATGTTCTTTGAGTCTCTGTTTTCAAAATTTGTTCACAGTTTTTATACGCCGCCGGAGGCGGACGTATATTGGCGTCATCTTCTCCGTCTGTCCATCCGTCCGTCCGTCCGTCCATCCGTCCGTACGTTAGTCCACTTTTCTTGTCAACGCAACTCCTCCTAAGTTTCTGGCTGGATCTTTTTGAAACTTGGTCAATGTTATCACCTCAATTGGTAGATGTGCATGAAGGAAGGATTTTATGGTTCGTTGATTTTTGCCTGAGTTATGCCCCTTAAAAACTTAGTCTCTGGGGCTTATTGAAGTTGCAGCCTTGTCAACGCAACTCCTCCTAAGTTTCTAGCTGGATCTTAATGAAACTTGGTCAATGTTATCACCTCAATTGGTAGATGTGCATGAAGGAAGGATTTTATGGTTCATTGATTTTTGCCAGAGTTATGCCCCTTTAAAACTTAGTCTCTGGGGCTTATTGAAATAGCAGCCTTGTCAACGCAACTCCTCCTATGTTTCTGGCTAGATCTTAATGAAACTTGGTCAACATTATCACCTCAATTGGTAGATGTGCATGAAGGAAGGATTTTATGGTTCATTGATTTTTGCTAGAGTTATGCCCCCTTAAAACTTAGTCTCTGGGGCTGATTGAAATTGCAGCCTTGTCAACCTAAGTTTCTAGCTGGATCTTAATGAAACTTGGTCGATGTTATCACCTCAATTGGTAGATGTGCATGAAGGAAGGATTTTATGGTTCATTTATTTTTGCCAGAGTTATGCCCCTTTAAAACTTAGTCTCTGGGGCTTATTGAAATAGCAGCCTTGTCAACGCAACTCCTCCTATGTTTCTGGCTAGATCTTAATGAAACTTGGTCAACATTATCACCTCAATTGGTAGATGTGCATGAAGGAAGGATTTTATGGTTCATTGATTTTTGCCAGAGTTATGCCCCCTTAAAACTTAGTCTCTGGGGCTGATTGAAATTGCAGCCTTGTCACACAACTTCTTCTAAGATTCTGACTGGATCCTAATGAAACTTGTTGGATATTATTACCTAAATTGGTAGATGAGCATGAAGTAAGGATTTTATGGTACATTGATTTTTGCCTGAGTTATGCCCCCTTCAACCTTAGTCTCTGGGGCTTAATGATATTTCAGCCTCATGAACGCAATTCCTTCCAGGTTTTTGAATGGATATTTATAAAAACCTTTTTGTGAACACAACTTTTTACAGGTTTTTGTGTGAATATTTATAAATCCTTGTCAATGTCTTTTTTTTTTGTCTCAAGTTTTATAAGTGGCGGCGTATATTGTGACCATGGCACTCTAGTTTTCATTTGTAAAAAACTGTGACTGTGGCAGGGAGAAAGGGGTTTATTAGACTTAGAGAAATCATAAGAAAATTCTTTAAAAATCAACCATTGTGCCCAATTGAAGCAGACTTTGCTGGAAGGTTCCTTGAGTGACCCTTCTCAAAACTTTTTCGCAGATTTTTGATTTGTCAAAAAATGTGGGTGTGGCAGGGAGGAAGGGGCTTATCGGACTTAAAGAAATCATAAGAAAATTCTTTAAAAATCAACCATTGTGCCCAATTGAACCAGACTTTACTGGAATGTTCCTTGAGTTACTCTTTGCAAAATGTGTTCACAAATTTTTCCATTGGTCAAAAAATGTGGGCATGGCAGGGAGGAAGGGCTTATCAGACTTAGAGAAATCATAAGAAAATTCTTTAAAAATAAACCATTGTGCCCAATTTTCTATTTCCCTTATCTGTTGCTCTCAGGCTGGCCCAATGTTTATCTTATGTAAACAAATAAGGGATTAGCCTTAGCTTATCAGATGGTAATCTTTCACTATATTCTATCAATCACAGACAAAATCTTGTTAATTGAGCCTATCATAAATGATCAATCTCTAACAGATCAGTATGCTTTGAAAATTAGCCCTATGTTGTATATTGCGAAATCATGAAATAATTGTTGAAAATTAACTAACTCAACAATTGTGCTAATTCATACCCAACCTTACAGGATCGATTGAAACAAAATTATTTCTTAATTGTTTCCAAACAGAAAGTCCTTGTAAGTTTCATGCCTTTGAATTTGACAAAATTGCCATTATCACTCTTGTCATCTTGATTCAGGTGAGCGATTTAGGACCATCATGGTCCTCTTGTTGGATTGTTCCATTTGGGAAGACGCAATATGGAGCGTTAAAATCTTGTGTAGGGACATTTTATATGCCGTGATGTAACTTGTACAATTTTCAACCGTTTCCCAAAGACAAAATTTAAGTATATTAATTTGCGGCCCATTGTAAAGAAACCAGCGGGGAAATGTGAAGTTCTTGGTTATTAGCTCACCTGAGCACAAAGTGCTCAAGGTGAGCTATTGTGATCGCTTTTTGTTCGTCGTCTGTCCGTCTGTCCGTCTGTCCGTCTGTCCACAATTTGGTGTTTACACTCTAGCATCCACAAAAATTGGCCAATCGTGATCAAACTTGGTCAAAGCAAGTATGGTCATAAGTTCTCGGATGAGTTCGATTATGGGCCAGATCGGACCAATAAGTGCGGAGTTATCTGCCCCTGAATCACGAAAAATGTTGTTTTTAACTTCGTTTACACTCTAGCATCTACAATTATTGCCCAATCAATACAAAACTTGGATATAATGTTGGAGACTATAAGATCTCGGATGAGTTCGATTTTCAGTGTGATCTGACCAGAAAGATGAGAGTTATGTGCCCTTGAATTCGACAAAATTGCCATTTCCGACTGTTTTCGACCTTGTTTACACTCTAGAATCTATAATTATTTATCAATCAAGACAAAACTTGGACACAATGTTTGAGACTATAAGATCTCGGATGAGTTTTAATTTCAGTCTGATCTGACCAGAAAAACAAGAGTTATGTGCCCTTAAATTCGACAAAATTGCCATTTCCGGCTGTTTTCGACCTTGTTTACACTCTAGAATCTATAATTATTTATCAATCAAGACAAAACTTGGACACAATGTTGGAGACTATAAGATCTCAGGATGATTTTATTTTCAGTCAGATCTGGCTAGAAAGATGAGAGTTATGTGCCCTTGAATTGGACAAAATTGCCGTTTTTGCATGTTTTCGATCTTGTTTACACTCTAGAATCTACAATTATATACCAATCAAGACAAAACTTGAACACAATGTTGGAGACCATAAGATCTCGGATGAGATCAATTTTCAGTCTGATCTGATCAGAAAGTCGAGAGTTATGTGCCCTTGAATTTGATAAAATTGTTGTTTTCGGCTCTTTTTGACTTTGTTTATACTCTAGAATCTAAAATTATTTATCAATCAAGACAAAACTTGGACACAATGTTGGGCACCGTAAGATCTCGAATGAGTTGGATTTTCACAACGTTATTGACTTTAACGTATACAACCCATCATTAGCACCAACGAGCCAGAGGTGAAATTTGAAAAGTGCCAGTAAATCCTAATCTGTGTTATATTTCCATTCCAAATACAAACATAAGCATTTTGAACGGTTTAGAATTTTGAATTAATGCATAATTATGGAAATATTTGACAAAAATATTATAAATTACCTCCCTTGCATATGAATATAGAGTAAAAAGATTGGTAAATTATTTTCTTCTTGAAGCACACCGGCACAGTGAATTAACTTATTTGAAGTGTATTTACAAGTGAGTGTAATTTGATGCATGTCCCATGGCTAGAAAGTGGAGTTTTTAATGATGGGTCATATACCTTAAGATCGTTTTCAGTCTTAAAGTCATAAATATTAATTGACTTGAACAAAAGTGTTGCTCATATCATTTTGGTTCAGGTGAGCGATATAGGACCATCATGGTCCTCTTGTTTTATTATTATTATTATTATTTTCCCGACTGAATCAATGCAAAAACTTGTTTGAGAAAGGGTGTGGTGAGCTAGCACTTTTAAATTGACATATTTGCAAGCAAGTGTCAACTGTGCGCTACCAGAACATGTATCAAGAATACCAAAAAACTTTAGTTACGGCTTTTTTGTCGCTATTTTTAACATGACTTACCGTTTGCTTCTTTACCCTTTACCAGATCATTTTTCGATGTTTAAAAAAACTCTCTGTTTGAAATATGGAAACATTAGGAAAAACCACAACCTCACTAATTCCCCTTACAATATGAAAATACTGTATTAATTTACTCTTTCCCATTAGAGATCAGGTTTCGACATCCACATTAGAAATCGTTTGGGAAAAAATCATTGAAAGAAAAGAAGAAATTGATGACGGTAAAGAATTTCTCACTTTACCTAAATATTGTCAGTACTAAACTAAACACATGTTCTTTTTTTAACATCAGTTACTTGTCGTCTAAAAGCATTTACTCAAAAATTAAAATGCTTATCTGAATTCTTCCCAACATAATGTAACATAGTTAAATGTCATTTACTTCAATATTTGCGTACTAATTATATACTATTTATGCATGTATTAGGCCTTTATTAGACCATTAAATTCTTTAACAAGTTTTTGCATTTTTTCAGTCAGGAAAATAAAATACCGAAATAATTTCTAACCAAGAACTTCACATTTCAACGCTGTTTTCTTTAAAATTGGCTGCATATTTTTTAGACTTATATTTTGTCCTTGGGAAACGGTTGAAAATTGTGCGAGTTACGTCAAGGGATATAAATTGTCCATACCCAAGGTTTTAATGTTATATATTGCAACTTCGCAAATGGAACAGTCTTACAAATTTTAGTTTGACAAAACAATATAATACAAGGCGTGAGACATTCAAAATATTGGTACAAATCACGGAATAATAAATGTAAGAATGGGATTGCCTTTGTTATTGGAGAAAACGACCTAATATTAATAGATTCACAAGAAACATTTATCCTAAATCTACAGATTAAAAAAGCATATTAATTGCACTATTCAGTAAATTCCCACTATCACCAAGCGTATAAAACTAGATAATTTTTGGACCATGGCATGTTAATATAACTGAATTTTACTGTTTAAATTCACGAAAAAATGTCACATTTTTTTCTCCACTTTAATGGCCAAATGATAAACACCATAAAATGCTTTTAATAAATATATTTGCTTTAGCAACGTCACCGCAATTTGAAGTTAAAGTTGACCGTTTATACATGTAAGGTTAACACGGCTATAATGGGATTGCACAGTGGACGTCATCATCCATATCTGGTCCACAGGTAAATTTCAGTTTTGTTTTACACGCGCCTGTAAATCACATATCTTTATCAGGTTATAACTCGGGTTAGGGGTTGATTTTTTCATCGCAATTTTTGCTAATCTTTTTTTTAGACAATTCTCTTTAAGATGAATTCATCTTATTTGACATGAAAACGAAGATGAATTTCAGCTTTAAAGAAGAGATTGGGAAGAGAACCAAGCTTTTAATTTTATAAAATTTTTGATATATTTGGTCAAATTGGAAAATAATGTATGATTGTTTGTTGCAGAATATGGTATACATTTAGCAGAGTTAACAGTAGATCCAAATGGCCCTCTTGCTGTCCGACAGCTGTCGTCCGTGTTATTGAAGCAGTATGTGGAATCTCATTGGTGTAATCAATCGGAGAAGTTTCAAGCACCAGAAACAACCCCAGCAGTAAGTACCTATTCACACGATGGATAATCACGTGATGTAACAATTTCAGAAAATCTTCAATAATTTTGTTAATACCGGACTGATTTGAATTCGGTTTGAAGCAGAGAATGCGGACTGTCGTCACACATTAGATGGACGTGGTTGATTTTTGAAAAATCAACTGATAAAAAAGTTATTGAAGATAAACCAACATTTTGGTTTATCTTCAATAACTTTTTTATCAGTTGATTTTTCAAAAATCTACGGCATCCTTGTTATTTCTGACATTTTTCCACCTCTGCTTCAAACCGAATTCAAATTGGTCAAGTATTGACAAAGTTATTGAAGATTATTGGAAATTCTAAGTCACGTGGTTATACACCGTGTATTCAGAGGACCATGGCCGTGCAACTGTTGGTTCAAACGGCATATTTTGAAAATATTATTTATTTGAACCCTTTCCCAAACAATAAAATTTAATGGTTGTTCAATTTGAAAGCTGCTGCAGACGACAAAACGGGTATTGATAAAGATATGATTTGTGTACAAAATAGCATCTTAATGTTTTCCGGGTTTTCCCAATGTCTTGTTTGGAAAGGGGTTAAATCAATTCATTGTTCATCAAATTCTTTGAGAGGGAATTTGATTCTGTTGCTGCTATTATATGGCAAAGATGTTAACGATGAGAAAAGAAAACTTCTTCTATTGTCAGCTTTAATCCGTCTGTTCAACCTCTCCTGATCCAAAACCTCTTACTAAACAGCAATACATCAGGATTTGTACTGTCATTTAGAAAATCAATTATTAGTAATTAACCTATAACTAGACAGTAAAATTTGAAAATGATTCAAAGATGCTACAGAAACATCTTCTGATCCGTCTTGGTAATTAATACTAAAACGACATTGTGGGAAATGAAGAAATTGTTTGGCAAGGTACTTCAGCTGCCGTGATATGACCATGTCAGTTGAAAGCGGTGTTATCCCCCCCCCCCCCCATCAATCAATTGTCCCTTTCTTTGTAGGCAAAGGAGAAGATCAGAAGCATCCTACCTGTGGGTTTGAAGGAGTCCATCAGTAAGGTTCGATCCAGTGTGGCGTATGCAGTGTCAGCCATTGCTCACTGGGACTGGCCAGAAGCATGGCCGGAACTCTTCCAGGTCCTGATGGAGGCCCTGACTAGCGGAGACTTGAACGCTGTTCATGGTGCAATGAGAGTGCTGGCCGGTAAGTGTTTAACCATTTACCAAACTGTGAAAGTTTTGGTTGGTTCTATTCAAGAGTTCCTGCAGATGATACAAAATTGGAAATGATTAAGATATAAATGGTGAAAAATTTAGCTCAGAAAACATTGAGGCAAAAGGAGAAAATGCTGGTCACCAGCATTTTCTTCTTTTGTCTCAATGTTTTACTAAGCCTTTTCTATTAGGGACATCACAACCAGGTCTTGTTTGGGAAAGTGTTAAGATAGACTTAACATCTTTTATCAGAAGAGACATAGACTTTACATTGTACTTTTTATACGCCCAAAGGGTCGTATTATGTTATGGCCCCGCTCGTCCGTCTGTCCGTCCGTCTGTCCGTCTGTCCGTCCGTTAGCAATTTCTTGTGTGCGCAACTCCTCCTACAGTTTTGATCGGAATTTGATCAAACTTGCCACAATTGATCTCCATGGTGTCTAGTTGTGCACCGCGCTTACGGAATTCGGATAACTATTTTCGTTCTTGAATTATCTGCCCTTGAATTAAAAAAATGCCCATTTTCTTGTGTGCGCAACTCCTCCTACAGTTTTGATCAGAATTTGATCAAACTTGCCACAATGAATCTCCATGGTGTGTAGTTGTGCACACCACTTACAGAATTTAGATAACTGTTTTCGTTCTTGAATTATCTGCCCTTGAATTTAAGGAAAAATGCCCATTTTCTCAAAAATGCCCATTTACTCCTGTGTGTTACTTCTACAGTTTCAACCAGAATTTAATCCAACTAGCCACAATGAATCTCTATGGTGTCTTGTTGTGCAAACAAAATTTTGCTTTTCATGTTTAAATTATCTGCCCTTGAATTTAAAAAATGGCGAATTTTTACTGACAAGCCCCTCTCGGGCGTATATGTGCCGCTCTGCGAAGCTCTTGTTTTATTAGCTCCACTGGCCGAAGGCCAGCGGGGCTTATGTCATGGCCCTGTGTCCGTCGTCCGTCCGTCCGTCCGTCCGTGCGTGCGTGCGTCCGTGCGTAAACTTTTTGTTTAAACATCTTCTTCTCCAAAACTACTGGACCAATTTCAACCAAACTTCACACGAATCATCCTTGCATGAATCTCTACCAAATTCCTTCAAAAGAATAAAATCTGTGCAGAACTTGAATTTTAATTAATTTAATTGAATTAAATTTTCGAAAAATCTTTAAAATTTCTTCTTCTCCAAAACTACTGGACCAATTTCAACCGAACTTCACAGAAATCTTCCTTGCATAAATCTCTACCAAATTCCTTCAAAAGAAAAAAATCCGCGCAGAACTTGAATTTTAATTAATTTAATTGATTTAAATTTTCAAAAAATCTTTAAAAATTCTTCTTCTCCAAAACTACTTGACCAATTTCAACCAAACTTCACAGAAATCTTCCTTGTATGAATCTCTTCTGAATTCTTTCAAAAAGATAAATTCTGTGTATAACTTAAATTTTAATTAATTTAATTGAATTAAATTTTTGAAAAATCTTTAAAAATTCTTCTTCTCCAAAACTACTGAACCAATTTCAACCGAACTTCACAGAAATCTTCCTTGCATGAATCTCTACCAAATTCCTTAAAAAGAATAAAATCCATGCAGAACTTGAATTTTAATAAATTTAATTGATTTAAATTTTCGAAAAATCTTTATAAATTCTTCTTCTCCAAAACTACTGAACCAATTTCAACCAAACTTCACAGAAATCTTCCTTGTATAAATCTCTTCTTAATTCCTTCAAAAAGATAAATTCTGTGTATAACTTAAATTTTAATTAATTTAATTGAATTAAATTTTCGAAAGATCTTTAAAAATTCTTCTTTTCCAAAGTACTGGACCAATTTCAACCAAACTTCACAGAAATCTTCCTTGTATGAATCAAATTTTTTCAAAAGAATAAAATCTGCACAGAACTTGAATTTTGATTAATTTAATTGATTTGAATTTTTCGAAAAATCTTTTTAAAATTCTTCTTCTCCAGAACTACTGGACCAATTTCAACCAAACTTCACAGAAATCTTCC
Source organism: Fragum sueziense (assembly GCA_963680895.1). Taxonomy (NCBI): domain Eukaryota; kingdom Metazoa; phylum Mollusca; class Bivalvia; order Cardiida; family Cardiidae; genus Fragum; species Fragum sueziense. Next base: position 5,225,837 of record OY804597.1, read on the forward strand.
ATGTATGAATCTCTTCTTAATTCCTTCAAAAAGATAAATTCTGTGTATAACTTAAATTTTGATTAATTTAATTGAATTGAAAATTCGAAAAATCTTTAAACATTCTTCTTCTTCTCCAAAACTGCAGGACCAATTTCTACCAAACTTCGCGTGAATCTCTTCCAAATTCCATCACAATTGGATGAAAAGCTAATTGGCCGCTGTGGGCTAGGCTTATTTTTCGCTATATGAAACATAGTGTAATTTTAAGAAAATTTTAAAAACATTTCTGCTCCTTAATCATTTATTGGATTTCATTCTGCCGTCGCATGTATCTTCTTTGGATAGACCTCTATTGTATTCCTTGAAGAATTTCGTAGTCTAATTGTCTAAAAGCCAGTGGAGCGATACAGGGCCATCTTGGCCCTCTTGTTGTACTTTGACCAATTAAAAATAAATACAATAGATTTCAATAATAAAAAAAATGTTTCTCATTACCTAAACCAACTTATCATTAAGTTAAAATCATAGCTTGGTTCAATGGCTATTTTCCAATACTTTAAAGTATTTCCTCCTTTCTTTCTTTATGATTGACTAGGTTTTTAGCTCGACTTTTCGAAGAAAATGAGAGCTTTTACTGTCACCTGGGCGTTGGCGTTGCAACAAAGGTTAAAGTTTTTTCAAACACCTATAACTTCCATACTATCAAAGGGATTCAACCCAAACTTGGAATACTTATTCACCATCACACCCTCTACCGTACTACCAGGGCCCATGACCCTGGCTCCACTATATTTGGAGTTATGCCCCCTTTATACTAAGCAACTTAGAAAGTCGAGCGCGCTGTCTACGGACAGCTCTTGTTAGCTCACCTGAGCACGAAGTGCTCAAGGTGAGCTATTGTGGTTGCTTTTTGTCCGTCGTCCGTCCGTCTGTCCGTCTGTCCGTCTGTCCGTCCGTCTGTCCGTCCGTTCACATTTTCTTTAAACATCTTCTCCTCCTATACCATTGGGCCAATTTTTACCAAACTTGACAGGAATGTTCCTTGAGTGACCCTTCTCAAAACTTGTTCGCGGATTTTTGATTCGTCAAAAAATGTGGGCGTGGCAGGGCAGGGCTTATCAGACTTAGAGAAATCATAAGAAAATTCTTCAAAAATCAACCATGGGGCCAATTTGAACCAAACTTGGTAGGAATGTGCCTTGAGTCATTCTTTTCAAAATTTGTTCACAAAATTTTACATTTGTAAAAAAATGTGGCCGTGGCAGGGAGAAAGGGGCTTATCAGACTTAGAGAAATCATAAGAAAATTCTTTAAAAATCAACCATTCAGCCCAATTGAAGCAGACTTTGCAGAAATGTTCCTTGAATCACTCTTTTCAAAATTTGTTCACAAATTTTTACATTTGTAAAAAAATGTGGCTGTGGCAGGGCGAAAGGGGCTTATCGGACTTAGAGAAATCATGAGAAAATTCTTTAAAAATCAACCATTGGGCCTATTTGAAGCAAACGTGATAGGAATGTGCCTTGAGTCACTCTTTTCAAAATTTGTTCACAAATTCTTACATTTGTCAAAAAATGTTGGCGTGGCAGGGAGAAAGGGGCTTATCGGACTTAGAGAAATCATAAGAAAATTCTTTAAAAATAAATAATTGGGCCCAATTGAAGCAGACTTTGCAGGAATGTTCCTTGAATCACTCTTTTCAAAATTTGCTCACAAGTTTTTACATTTGTCAAAAAATATGGATGTGGCAGGGAGAAAGGGGCTTATCAGACTTAGAGAAATCATGAGAAAATTCTTTAAAAATCAACCATTCGGCCCAATTGAAGCAGACTTTGCAGGAATGTTCCTTGAATCACTCTTTTTAAAATTTGCTCACAAAATTTACTTTGGGAATCATGAATACATGCTGCAGATAAGAGGAGATAATAGCTTTTCAAAATCAACATTTTGTTCAATATTCATCAAACCTTATGTTGTTGGTGATCATTTAAGTCATCTGCTTGAAAAGATTAATACATTCTACATAATATTTGGATACAAATAATAAATTTAGACTGTCATTTCTATTTCTCTTATCTATTTCTCTTATCTGTTGCTCTGGATGCCCCTTTGTTTATCTTATGTAAACAAATAAGAAGGGATTAACTTAGCTTATCAGATGTTGATTTTTCGCTATATTTTTTCAATTAACAGACCAAATCTTGTAAATTGTGCTTATAATTTATTATAATGATATATCATAAATGATCAAATAGTATGCTTTGAAAATTAGCCCTATGTGTATATTGTGAAATAAAAAAATAACCTCAACCATTGTGGTAATTCATATCCAACTTTATAGGATTGATTCGAACAAAATTATTACTTAATTGTTTCCAAACAGAAAGCCCTTAGTTTGATGCCTTTGAATTTGACCTAATTGCCATTTTCACTCTTGTCATCTTGATTCAGGTGAGCAATTTAGGACCATCATGGTCCTCTTGTTTAAAAGATATTTTATTAGCTCACCTGAGCACGAAGTGCTCAAGGTGAGGTATTGTGATCGGTCTGTTGTCCGGCGTCCGTCTGTCTGTCCGTCCGTCCGTCCGTCCACAATCATACAAAAATCTTCTCCTCCTAAAGTGCTGGGCAGAATTGGATGAAATTTCACAGATATGATCCTTGGGTCATCCTTTTTCAAAATACTTCAAAGAATTGGGATCGGGGTCAGAATGGGCTCAAAAAGTAGGTCACTAGGTCAAATCTTATTTTTGCTCTAGGAGTCACAGTATTGGCTCAATCATTGTGAAAATTGACCAGAATCTTTGTCTTGATGATATCTAGGTCATTTCAAAAAGTAGGTCATGCCAGGTCAAAATGTAGGTCACTAGGTCAAATGATTTAAAATCCTTCTTTTTGCTCTAAAAGTGCTACCTTTGGCTCAAATATTGTGAAAATTACTCAGAATGTATTTTTGGTGGATATCTAGGTTCAGTTAAAAATTGATTCATGTGAGGTCAAAAATGAGGTCACTATGTCTGTTTGATAAAATCCTTCTTTTTGCTCAGAAGTGTCCATTTTTGGCCAAATTATTATGAAAATTTCTAAGAATGTTTTTTTTTAATGATATAAAGGTCATGTAAAAAGTTTGTCATGCAAGGTCAAAAACTAGGGCACAATGTCAAATATCAAGAATTCCATTTATTAGTCAAGAAGTGCAAATTTTGGCTAAAATCTTGTTAAATGGCTCAGAATGTTTTTCTTTTGGATATTTAGGTCCATTTAAAAAGTTTGTTGTGTGAGGTCAAAAACTAGGTCACAAGGTCAAAGGTAATGTATCCCTTTTTTTTTTGCTGTGGAAGTTCCAATTTTGGCTCAATTATTTTGAAAATTGCTCAGGACGTTTATTTTGATGATGTCTGTAGGTCATTGAAAACTTTGGTAATGCAAGGTCAAAAACTGGGTCAGTTGGTCAAATCTTGTTTTTGCTGTAAGAATTTATTACAATATTTGCTCAATCATTGTGAAATTTGTTCAAACCATCTTTTTGCAAGCAAAGAAGCCCTATGTTGTGGGTTGGGGAATTTTCAAGTGAGGAATTCAGACAAATTTATTTTGACCAGGTATCAGCTCATCAGCAATAATTACTTAAGTTAATAGTTAGACCGTCTAAAGTCAATAATGGACCGTCCAAAATAAATAAAAGGCTGCCTTATCTGATAAAAAAATGGAGCTTTTATCTGATAAAGGATAAAGCTACAGATAATCTTAATGCCTTAACCCCTTCCTATGATGTCCCTATTAAAAAAGGCTTGGGGAATTATTGAGTCAAATGAAGAAAAGGCTGATAATCAGCATTTTCTCCTCTTGCCGCGCTATTTCAAAATTGAACAGTCTATTTCTTTTCCGTCTTGGTAAAGATTAAGCCCTTTCCCAGCCAAGGTTTAAGCCCTTTCCAAATTGTTTCAGAACAGAAAGTCCTTAGTTTTATGCCTTTGAATTTGGCAAAATTGCCATTGTCACTCTTGTATTCTTCTAACGTTAAAAGATTGATTTCGTGGTCTTGCCAGTATCTCAACTATGAATTCAGGTGAGCGATCTAGGGCCATCTTGGCCCTCTTGTTATATTGTAGAGTTTACCCAGGATGTGACAGATACACAGATGGTTCATGTTGCACCTGTCATCTTACCAGAAATGTACAAAATATTTATACAACAGGAGGTAAGCTTTGTAAACTTATGTTATCCCTTTACCAAAAAGAAAATATATATTGCATCAATATTTTCCCTAACTTTTTATATAAAGAATATATCAAAGCCCAAACCAGAGGTGTGTTCTTTAAAGCGAGATTTTTATACGCTGCCAGAAGCGGTCGTATATTGGCATCATCTTCTCCGTCTGTCCATCCATCCATACGTAAGTGCGTCCACTTTCTTGTGAGCGCAACTCCTCCTTAGTTTCTGGCTGGATCTTTTTGAAACCTGGTCAATGTTATCACCTCAATTGATAGATGTGCAGGAAGGAAGGATTTTATGGTTCATTGATTTGAGTTATGCCCCCTTAAAACGGCGTATATTGTGACCATGGCACTCTTGTTAAGATATCTTAAGATGTCTACTCTAGGATTTAAAAAGTAGGGGGGAATTTTGTTGAACATCAACAACAATGGGACTAAGATGGGAATTCATGATCTTTCTTTATGTAAAAAATTTATCATCTTCAAAAATAGGGGGATTCTTCAGAAGTATTTGCTATAATGCTCAGTCTCCCCTCCTAGAAAAAACTCTGAAATCACTCTTAGCTGCTCGATGGGAGAGCCATTACTCCAGTCCATTCTTCTCGTGGAACGCCGCTGTCAAGATAAGAGAATTGATGGACATGTTCCAAATGCTCCATAATTTGAGCCAGGATCTGGAAAAACGTCCCTTAAAGCATTTTTGAAAATCGAGTTTCCAGATAAGCCTGTCGTCAAATGCAGTCCAATATGCATCAATGCTGCTCTATTTAAGCTACTACAGGTCACGATGAAGCTATTAAAGAACAGCGTGGATCCTGATCAGACTGTGCATATGCACAGGCTGATCGGGATCTATGTTAGGCTCAAAAGCCTTAAGGAACGTTTTTCCAGATCCTGGCTCATTTATAAACCATGTGTTACGAATGCTCTCTATTTTCTACAAATGAAATCATAATGACATCATTTACAAGTATGAATTATGGAGCATTTGGAACACCTCTGTTAGAATATCTGTCTTAAAAGATAAAAATGTTTTATCTAAAATATCTCCTAATAGGTGAGATGTGAAAGAACTAACAAGCAGAAAAGAGATAGAAGTATTCTCTGAGCTACAGATAATTAGGGTGAAGACATTCTACATTTGTTATCTCAATTCCAAACCCTGTGTTGTGGGTACTCATTCGAATCGTCTCTAGAGACGATTCCAATGAGTATCTACAACATGAGGCTTGATGAAATATAGATGAAATATTGCATTTTGAAAAAGCCATTACTCCCTTTTATCTATTGCTCTGTATTGTAATTGTTTCCAGGTATTTGGTGTGAGGACTAGAACCCGAGCTGTGAGCATCTTCAATATTTGTGCTGGTATGATTGCTACCATGTCAGAATTAAAACGGGTAAGTTGTCTTTACAGGTTTATTTATGAAGGAAAATTCATTCTTGTTTTGATCTAGACTTTTCAATTCAGGTGAGCGATTTAGGACCATTATGGTCCTCTTGTTATTATTTACTTTCGAACTCCATGTGTATTTAAATGTTGCTAATGCTAAATTAGATATTTGTACTTGAATCACTTGAATGGTCTTATACACACAATGTAAGGTTTTGGTTTGAATTGACAAAATTTGAATTCCTTTATCCCCTCTGTAACTGTATTAACCCTTTCCCAAACAAAACCTGGTTTTTACGTCCCTAACAGAAAAGGCTTAGGAAAACGTTAAGGCAAAAGGAGGAAATGATAATAACCAGCATTTTCTCCTTTTGCCTTAATATTTTCTAGGCCACATGGTACACAAATCCTATCTTTTTGAACATATATTTCATAGTCTGCAGCAGCTTTTGAATCTGTCTGGTCTTACATTTTGCTGTTTGGGAAAGGGTTAATGATAAATTCTTCTCTACCTTCCAGGGTCTAGCGAAGCAGTTGTTATTCCCCGTCCTCCCACAGTTCACAGAGGCGTTCGTGCAGGCTCTGCTGGTACCAGATGGGCTAACTTCAGACAGTGGTCTTAAACTCGAAATTATGAAGGTAGGATGAGCATTCGTTATTTGAATTAATGACTTCTAAACAGTTTTATAAATCCTTTGAATCATGATAATAACTTGGCCCATAAAGCAAGATGCCAATACATACATTTGTATTTTGCAGTTTCAAGAAAGTGGTATTATTTTATTTCCAATATTAGATTAATTTAAAAAGTTTATAACAATAAGAAATGGAGGTTTTTGTGATAACATTGGAAAAACAAAAAATCTAACACATTTGAATCAATGTCTCTTACCTTTTCTGTTTTCAAATTTGAAGTTTTAAGTACATGTAAAATAAAGTCCCTTTTATATCAGTTTGCTTAGATTGTATATTTTGTTTATTGCAGGCAGTAACAACTCTAGTGAGAAGTTTCCCTAAAGTCATGGCACCCTTCATGGATCAAATTCTACCTCCTGTATGGAATATTTTCACACAGAGCTCAAACTTGTATCCTTAAAAAAAATTACAGCTCAATTATACTCATTTGTAAGTAAAACAACCACAAGATAGGAGCGGAGCTCTAGTGTAAGGAAGGATTGTATTTGCAATTTGACTGTTACGTTTATGCTCCTGTATTAAAAGATTGGGAGTATATTCTTTTACTATTGACCATCTTTTTGGCTGTTGGAAACTTTATGTGTATGCTTTTTATAAAAACATAACATTTTAGTGGCTTTATGTTTCACAAACACATCCTGTTTGAAAGCATAAATGGGTTGAATTTTCTCACAAAATGAATAGAAAATCAACACCCTTGTATCAAGAATGCTTGTCAATACTTTGAAAAAAAATCTTTAAATCATATGAAATTTTATGGTAAGATAAGGTCATTTCTAATTCTTTAATTAAGATGCTCCAATTGATTCCATATTGTTAAAATCAATGCCAACTTCCTTCACTTCGCCTTCAGTTATGTATGTACAGTAGTGAACAATATAGAAGATGCAGACAATGCTGTAGACTCGGATGGTAGGTATTATAGTTTATGATTTAATAATTTTTCCCAGATGGTAAAAATTTTATAATGATCCCCTTCAAAAATTGCCATAGATGACGAAATGGATGTTATTATAGCAGTGATTGGGAAAGACATTTCTTCAATGGGACAATGTCGCTTCCACTTACAAAATCAATGTGACATTTTGAAAATTGATGTGACAATTATAGGGTAAAATTGCTCCATTCTCATATACAGCAAAATTCAATGGGACAAGGGCCCACTCATTAGCTAAAACAATGTGACATTTGGAATTTCAATGTGACTATGGCGCATGGCGCAGGCCTTTCCCAGTCACTGTTATAGATATGATTTGTATAAAATATGGCACAGAAAATATTGAGACAAAAGGAGAAACTGTTGGTTTTCAGCAGTTTCTTCTTTTGTTTCAATATTCCCTGAAGCCTTTTCTATTAGGGACGTCAAAACCAGGTCTTGTTTGGGAAAGGGTTAAAGATAGGAAGGTGTAATATATTTTCAAAATGTGCAATATCAACTATTATTTCTTAATTCTTATGTTGCCATGATGAGACAATTCAAATGAATGCTCGCAATATCTGTGTTTGAATTTTAAGGCTGTCATTGGAATGCTTATGCACACACAGCACAGTATATCTTATCAAGTTTGTAGTTTATAGTACAGAAAACATAGAAGGAAACTGTCCTTTGCCATTTGTCTTTGTTTACCCACTTTGTACTAAACTTCGTTCATAAGTGTAACTTTTGTTGTCAAGCGAAAATTGGGTTAAAGCCTCAAGATTTATATACAGCTTACTTGAAATGACTTGAAATGATTTGAAATAGTTTTAATTTAAGTTTACTTTAGTATATGATAACTAAAGTTAAATCAGTCAAATTCACTATCTTACTTTGGGATATTTTTGTTACATATTCCATATTAGATTCTGTAGAAGGTAATAACAAAGTTGAACAATTCCTTTACCAAACAACTCTATACAATCTTGTTAGTGTTTAAACTGAATTGTAAGCTGAATACATTTTCAAGTTAAATTAGTGACACAAAACTGTTGATTCATGTCTTCTTTAAGTAAGTAAAGTAGGTATAATACTAAACCAACTTTGCTTGGTTAAAATTTATGTAAACACTGATGTAATGGAAAAATTTAACAAAAGGTTGCAAAAAATGATTATCAAAGATTTTGTTTGGTAAAGGAATCACCTACAAGTTCATTTTTTGCCAAAAACTTTATTTGATTATAATGTTTATATTTTGATGTTTGATCCTTGTTTGTTTGTACAAAATATTTCTTGTCTTTCTGGTCATTTGCAAGGGAAGAATGTCTCCCATTATTACTAATAGAAAAAGGAAATGATTTCTAGAAAGTAATCAAGTATAATTTTGTGTATTGCTATTACAATATGTCATAAAAATCACATTATAAGACTGGAAGGATTCTCAGGAAAATTAGCCTGGATAAAATTCAAGATATAGAGATTAGTATACCTTATGATAATTGAACTGGCATAGAAGCCCTAGCCAAAAGGCTGGGATGCTCTGTCAGGTCATTTATCGCGAGCTATAACAGAAAATTTGATAATGCTTCAAAGTAAACTATCCTATAATATTACCAGATGGCAAGATTTAAGTCATATAGAAAATGAAGAAATTGCTGTGTCTTGTGTGGGAATGCGCTAGTGAAAATGTGCCTGACAGTTTATAAGTCCTTACAGCAACATATCTTGTTTGTTTCACATGTCATTGTCCCGACATGCTTATCAAAGCAGTATACAAACAGCAAAATTTTAAGGTGGTCCAAATTGAAAGATCCAGCAGACAACCATTTCAAGTGAATGGAATTTTCAATTTTTAGGTCATTTTGGATGGATAACATTTTGGGAAATGAAGTAATTGCTTGTCACAAGCAATTTCTTCATTTTCCACAATGTTTTTCAAAGCCATTATCTTTTGGGGAGTCAAAAAGAGTCATTGTGTGGTAATGGGTTAAACCAGAAAAGTTCTCATTATAAACCCTCTACTGTATTCCAGGTGAAGTGCTGGGTTTTGAGAATCTCGTATACAGTGTGTTTGAGTTTATTCACTCACTACTGGGCAGCTCCAAGTTCAAGGCCACGGTGAAGAAGTCCATGAATGATATACTGTACTACATTATACTCTACATGCAGATTACTGAAGACCAGGTATGTCAATATACACAAACATTGACGATTTTTGATGCTCTTAAAACTGTACCAAAATCGCACAATTTTAGACTTGTCTAAATTCAAAGATGTTCCAGAGGACAATTACAAGTGAATGGAATGTAACATTTATTAGTCTTTATTAGCTCACCTGAGCACGAAGTGCTCAAGGTGAGCTATTGTGGTCACTTTTTGTCCGTCGTCTGTCCGTCCGTCCGTCTGTCCGTCCGTTCACAATTTCTTTAAACATCTTCTCCTCCTATACCATTGGGCCAATTTTTAGCTCCACTGGCCTTTCAGGCCAGCGGGCTATTGTCATGGCGGTGTGTCCGTCGTGCGTCCGTCCGTCCGTCCGTCCATGCGTCCGTAAACTTTTTCTTAAAAAATCTTCTTCTCAGAAACTACTGGATGGATTTCAATTAAACTTCACAGGAATGATCCTTGGGTGACCCTCTCTCAGATTCCTCGAAATAATTCAGATTGAACAAGAAAGTCTGGAGTTATCTGCCCTTGAATATCAAAAAAAGCTGGTTTTGACTTTATTTTTACTCTTTAATCTACAAATATTAACCAATCAAGACAAAACTTGGACAGAATATATATAAGCATGATATCCTGCCTGGGTATAATTTTCAGCTTGATCGGAATTTTACATCATGAGTTATGTGCCCTTGAATTTGACAAAATTGCCATTTTCGACTTTGTTTTCACTCTAACAACCATAATAGTTAACCAATCAAGATGATATTTGGACAGAATCTTGTTGACAACAAGATCTTGCTTTTGTGTAATTTTCAGGATGATTGCAGTGCTACAATCTGAGTTATGTGCCCTAGAAATTGACAAAATTTCAGTTTTTGACACTTTTTTCACTTTTGTGGCCACATATATAGAATAATACTGACGAAATTGGGACAGACCACAAGATCTTGCTCAAGTTTAATATTTAGCTTGATTATTGTGGTGTTCAAGACAAATTATCAAGTCAAAATCATAGTTTTAGATCATAATGTCTCTTTATTAGCTCACCTGAGCACGAAGTGCTCAAGGTGAGCTATTGTGGTCGCTTTTTGTCCGTCGTCCGTCCGTCTGTCCGTCCGTCCGTCCGTCCGTCCGTCCATCTGTCCGTCCGTTCACAATTTCTTTCAACATCTTCTCCTCCTAAACCATTGGACCAATTTTGACCAAACTTGGCAGGAATGTTCCTTGTGTGATACTTTTCAAAACTTGTTCGTGAATTTTTGATTTGTCAAAAAATGTGGGCGTGGCAGGCAGAAAGGGGCTTATCAGACTAGAAATCATAAGAAAATTCTTTAAAAATCAACCATTGGGCCCAATTGAACCAAACTCTGCAGGAATATTCCTTGAGTCACTCTTTTCAAAATTTGTTCACAAATTTTTATATTTGTCAAAAAATGTGGCCGTGGCAGGGAGAAAGGGGCTTATTAGACTTAGAGAAATCATTAGAAAATTCTTTAAAAATCAACCATTGGGCCAATTTGAACCATACTTTGCAGGAATGTGCCTTGAGTCATTCTTGTCAAAATTTGTTCACAAATTTTTTCATTTGTAAAAAATTGTGGCCGTGGCAGGGAAAAAGGGGCTTATCAGACTTGGAGAAATCAGAAGAAAATTCTTTAAAAATCAACCATTGGGCCAATTTGAACCATACTTGGCAGGAATGTGCCTTAAGTCATTCTTTTCAAAATTTGTTCAGAAATTTTACATTTGATAAAAAACATGGCCGTGGCAGGGATAAAGGGGCTTATTAGACTTAGAGAAATCATAAGAAAATTCTTTAAAAATCAACCATTGGGCCAATTTGAACCAGACCTTGCAGGAATGTGCCTTGAGTCATTCTTTTCAAAATTTGACCACAAATCTTTTTATTTGCAAAAAATTGTGGCCTTGGCAGGGAGAAAGGGGCTTATCAGACTTGGAGAAATCATAAGAAAATTCTTTAAAAATCAACCAATGGGCCAATTTTAAGCAGACTTTGCAGGAATGTTCTTTGAGTCTCTCTTTTCAAAATTTGTTCACAGTTTTTTTCATTTGTAAAAAACTGTGACTGTGGCAGGGAGAAAGGTGTTTATTAGACTAAGAGAAATCATAAGAAAATTCTTTAAAAATCAACCATTGTGCCCAATTGAAGCAGACTTTGCTGGAAGGTTCCTTGAGTGACCCTTCTCAAAACTTTTTCGCGGTTTTTTGATTCGTCAAAAAATGTGGGTGTGGCAGGGAGGAAGGGGCTTATAGGACTTAAGGTATCCGTACCCTCAAAAACACCAAACAGTCAGAGGCGAAATTTGAAAAGTGCAAATTATTCCTTAACTGTGTTACATTTCCATTCCAAATACAAACATAAGCATTTTGTACGGTTTAGAATTTGGAATTAATGCATACTTATGGAAATATTTGACAACAATGTTAAAAATTACCTCCCTTGCATATGAATATAAAGTAAAATAATATTTGTGAATTATTTTCTTCTTGAAGAATAATCTTGAATTCCGTCACAGTGAATCAACTTAGGTGAAGTGTATTTACAAGTGTGTGAAATTTGATGCATTTCGCACGGCTAGAAAGTGTAGATTTTTTTTCAGGGTCTGTAAACCTTAAAGAAATCATAAGAAAATTCTTTAAAAATCAACCATTGTGCCCAATTGAACCAGACTTTACTGGAATGTTCCTTGAGTTTCTCTTTTCAAAATGTGTTCACAAATTTTTCCATTGGTCAAAAAATGTTGGCATGGCAGGGAGGAAGGGCTTATCAGACTTAGAGAAATCATAAGAAAATTCTTTAAAAATAAACCATTGGGCCAATTTTCTATTTCCCTTATCTGTTGCTCTCAGGCTGGCCCCATGTTTATCTTATGTAAACAAATAAGGGATTAGCTTTAGCTTATCAGATGGTAATCTTTCACTATATTCTATCAATCACAGACAAAATCTTGTTAATTGAGCCTATCATAAATGATCAATCTCTAACAGATCAGTATGCTTTGAAAATTAGCCCTATGTTGTATATTGCGAAATCATGAAATAATTGTTGAAAATTAACTAACTCAACAATTGTGCTAATTCATACCCAACCTTACAGGATCGATTGGAACAAAATTATTTCTTAATTTTTTTCCAAACAGAAAGTCCTTATAAGTTTCATGCCTATGAATTTGACAAAATTGCCATTATCACTCTTGTCATCTTGATTCAGGTGAGCGATTTAGGACCATCATGATCCTCTTGTTTTCATTACCACCATTTTACAGGCACAATCGCAACTTCTTGAACTAATTATCATAAAGAAAAACAACTCTTACTGAACTTTAAATTGCTCATATCAAAAGTTACTTCCCTTAGTCTACCACAATTATTTACTCACATACTGACTCATGTGCCCTTGAATATGGCATAATGACAGTTTTCAACTTTATCATCACTCTAAAAATCCCCAAAATATATACTGACTCATGTGCCCTTGAATATGGCATAATGACAGTTTTCAACTTTATCATCACTCTAAAAATCCCCAAAATATTGGTCAATCATTTACCTTCTTTTCGCTTTGACCACATGATTGCTTCTTTTTACTTTGTTTCTGCTCTAAGAATCACAAGAATTTAAAATAAATTTGTCAATTTTTAGCTCACCTGAGCACGAAGTGCTCAAGGTGAGCTATTGTGATCGCTTTTTGTCCGTCGTCCGTCCGTATGTCTGTATGTCCGTCCGTCCGTCCGTCCGTCTGTCAACAATTTGGTGTTTACACTCTAGCATCTACAAATATAAGCTAATCTTAACCAAACTTGGTCAAAACATGTATAACCACAAGCTCTCGGATGAGTTTGAATTTGGGTCAGATCGGACCAGAAAGTCAGGAGTTATCTGCCCTTGAATGTAAAAAATAGCTACTTTTGACATTGTTTACACTCTAGCATCTACAAATATTGACCAATCAATACAAAAGTTATACACAATGTTGGTGACCATAAGATCTCGGATGAGTTCGATTAAGGGTCAGATCGGACCAGAAAGTCTTGAGTTATCTGCCCTTGAATTTGACAAAATTGTCGTTTTTGAATGTATTCGACTTTGTTTACACTATAGCATCTACAATTATTGACGAATCAAGACAAAACTTCAATACAATGTTAGTGACCATAAGATCTTGGATGAGTTCGATTTTGGGTCAGATAGGACCAGAAAGTCAGGAATTATCTGCCCTTGAATGTAAAAAATAGCTACTTTTGACATTGTTTACACTCTAGCATCTACAAATATTGATCAATCAATAGAAAAGTTGGACACAATGTTGGTGACCATGAAATCTCAGATGAGTTTGATTTTTGGTTTGATTGGACCAGAAAGTCTTGAGTTATCTGCCCTTGAATTTGACAAAATTGTCGTTTTTGACCGTTTTCAACTTTGTTTACACTATAGCATCTACAGTTCTTGAGCAATCAAGACAAAACTTTAAAACAATATTAGTAACCATAAGATTTTGGATGAGTTCGATTTTGGGTCAGATCGGACCAGAAAGTCAGAAGTTATCTGCCCTTGAAAGAAAAAAAGCTACTTTTGACATTGTTTCCACTCTAGCATAGACCAACAAATATTGACCAATCTATACAAAAATTAGACACAACGTTGGTGACCTTATATAAGATTCCGGATGAGTTTATGTTTTGGTTTGATCGGACCAGAATGTCCTGAGTTATCTGCCCTTGAATTTGACAAAATTGCTGTTTTCGACTTTGTTTTTACTCTAACAACCACAAAATTAATAGTGACCAATCAAGACAAAACTTTGATCTTGGATATAATGGTTAATCACCATAAGATCATGGATGAGTTTGAACTTCAGCACAATTAGACAAGCAGTTGCTGAGTTATCTGCCCTTGAAATGGACAAAATTCTCATTTTTAACTTTGTTTTCACCCTTTACAACCAGATATATTGACCTATAAAGACGAAACAGGGACATAATGTTGATGACCATAAGTTTGTTTTCAGTCTTGATGTCACAAATATATATTGATTCAAACATGACTGTGGCTCATATCATCTTGGTTCAGGTGAGCGATATAGGACCATCATGGTCCTCTTGTTTTTAGTAAACCACAGGAAATTCAGGCCTGTGGAGCGACTCAAGACCTTCAGGTCTTTCTAGTTACCAAACTTGGCAGGAATGTTCCTTGAGTGACCCTTCTAAAAACTTGTTCGCGGATTTTTGATTCGTCAAAAAATGTGGGCTTGGCAGGGCGGGGCTTATCAGACTTGGAGAAATCATAAGAAAATTCTTCAAAAATCAACCATTGGGCCAATTTGAACCAAACTTGGCAGGAATGTGCCTTGAGTCATTCTTTTCTAAATTTGTTCACAAAATTTTACATTTGTAAAAAAATGTGGCCGTGGCAGGGAGAAAGGGGCTTATCAGACTTAGTGAAATCATAAGAAAATTCTTTAAAAATCAACCATTCAGCCCAATTGAAGCAGACTTTGCAGAAATGTTCCTTTAATCACTCTTTTCAAAATTTGTTCACAAATTTTTACATTTGTAAAAAAATGTGGCCGTGGCAGGGCGAAAGGGGCTTATCGGACTTAGAGAAATCATGAGAAAATTCTTTAAAAATCAACCATTGGGCCTATTTGAAGCAAACGTGACAGGAATGTGCCTTGAGTCACTCTTTTCAAAATTTGTTCACAAATTTTTACATTTGTAAAAAAATGTGGCCGTGGCAGGGCGAAAGGGGCTTATCAGACTTAGAGAAATCATGAGAAAATTCTTTAAAAATCAACCATTGGGCCTATTTGAAGCAAACGTGACAGGAATGTGCCTTGAGTCACTCTTTTCAAAATTTGTTCACAAATTCTTACATTTGTCAAAAAATGTTGGCGTGGCAGGGAGAAAGGGGCTTATCAGACTTAGAGAAATCATAAGAAAATTCTTTAAAAATCAATCATTGGGCCCAATTGAAGCAGACTTTGCAGGAATGTTCCTTGAATCACTCTTTTCAAAATTTGCTCACAAGTTTTTACATTTGTCAAAAAATATGGATGTGGCAGGGAGAAAGGGGCTTATCGGACTAGAGA
This sequence comes from Fragum sueziense, assembly GCA_963680895.1. Lineage (NCBI taxonomy): Eukaryota > Metazoa > Mollusca > Bivalvia > Cardiida > Cardiidae > Fragum > Fragum sueziense. The sequence goes on from OY804597.1 coordinate 5,241,316, forward strand.
AATCATGAGAAAATTCTTTAAAAATCAACTATTCAGCCCAATTGAAGCAGACTTTGCAGGAATGTTCCTTGATTCACTCTTTTCGAAATTTGCTCACAAAATTTACTTTGGGAATCATGCATACATGCTGCAGATAACAGGAGATAATAGCTTTTCAAAAATCAACATTTTGTTCAATATTCATCAAACCTTATGTTGTTGGTGATCATTTAAGTCATCTTCTTGAAAAGATTAATACATTCTACATATAGCTGGGCCGATAAGGGGGAAAATTGTGCACTTAGTGAAACAAGCATGAAACTTGGTGTGTAGGTTCACCATGATATACTATTTCCAAAAACATCGTTGGCCACTCGAAATTCGAAATGGCGGCCAAAATGGCGGCCATTTTCAAAATGGCCGCCAAGTAATACCTGTTTTTGTTATTAGACTGGAGAGAATTGGCCGATTTTTACGATTTTTGTGTCAAAATGTATGTTTTTGATGACAGAAAATCGGAATTCATATGGATTTTGCTTACTTTCATCATTTCAGCTCACCTGAGCACATTATAATCAAGAAAGCCTGGCAGATAAGGGGAAAATTGTGAATTTAGTGTAACAATGTAACAAACTTGACATATAGACTCACCATGGTTCACTCATTTCAAAGAAATCGTTGGCCACACACAATATTCAAAATGGCGGACAAAATGGCAGCCATTTCTAAAATGGCTGCCATTTTGGGAGTGGCCGCCATTTAATGATTAATGTTAAGTTTGTCGTCATTGAAAAATATGTATGATTTTTGTGTTGAATCTTTTTCAATGATTATATGAAAATCAAATTTTCATCTATTTTGATTAGTTTTAGCTCACCTGAGCTCAAGATACTCGACGAAAGCTCCATGTGGGATCCTTTGTCAGTCTAAAAAAACAACAATTGATCAGAAAGCTATATTCCTGAGGCTGAGTAAAAAAACACAATTATACAAGTTCGTGCCCGACACACATATATTTTGTCTCAAATTTAAGCAAAAGTGCCAGAATGACATTATTTTTCTCACTTTATAATGACATGTTGCATGACGTGGATCTGAAATTGTCAATTTCTGTTTTTGATATGTTACAAAAACCAACCTGTCCTATTGAAACATGCTGTTTGTTATAAGTTTATTATTATTATTGATCCTGTACAATGTAAATCTGTACGAATCTATCATTTTATCTCACAAGAGCACAGCATACTCCATGAGAGCTCCAAGAGTGACAACTTGTCTGTCACTCAACAGCAAGAACGGACATACAAAGCCATATTCCAGAGAAAGTGTATAGTCACACCGTTTGGTAGCCAGCAAAGAACTATTGTCTTTCAAATTTAGCAAGATTACATTAACAAGAGGGTCAAAATGGTTACAAAACGTTCACCTACTTTTCAGATTCTGCATATCATAGGAAAGGTGTTTCAGAATTTGAACTGGAAAGTACCTGAGCCAAACGTCATCGTACACATTTCTGTTTGAAAGTAATTGGATGGCTTTAGCCTTTAGCACACACTGCTTAGCGCAAGTTGCTTAAAGTGAGACTTTGTGATCGTCGAAAGTCTGTTGAATAAGCTATACAACAAACTTTGTCAGTGTCCAACAATTCAGTCTTAAGGCTCTCTAGGGAACAACATTTGACAAAATCTTTGGCAAACTTGCGGATTAAGTATACATGTTAATTGCTTGGGATGCCCCTTGAATTTGGTAACATCCTATCGAAAGTTATGGTCAAAGGGCCATTTTAGAGGACCGTTTTTGAAATTATCCCAATTACCACTAGATGCGTTAAAATGTTTAATCTTGGTCATTTTTATTGAAATACATTTTAATTAAATGGAATAATTGTAATAATATCAACAAGATATTTGAAAACACAACATAATGGGCCTTGATGAAATTATTCTTCTTACCGATATTCATGTATGCGTATTTGACCCGCCAGTGTTAAACTTGTTTAGTATATTTCTCTTTTCCCAAGGAAGATGATAATTGTGGTCATTTATAGATAAGCATATTATGCCCTAAGTAAATAAGATTTATATTTCCATGTTTTAGTCCCTGATCCTAAGGGATTGATGTATGAGTGGAATAGCAATACTACACAATATGGACAATGCTTGTTTCAGATTATTTTGGTATTCGTCTTTTAAAATACAGACATTAATTTCAGCAACAATCATTCCTATGACAAACTAACAAGACAAACTTCTTCTCTGGTTACTATATGTTTCGCTTGTCACCATAAATATTGTCACAAATATAAATATGTTAATTAAGAAAGATTGCTAATTAAGTTTAACTCGCAATTTTTTTCTTACATATATTTTGTATATCAAAGTTTTGGTTTGCAACTACATATATTACTTATGTCATTTGACATGGCACTGGCCATTATGAAAGACATGTCCGTATTTTGTAAGCAGCCTAACACACACCAAAGAGACTTTAATCACAGTACACAGGTATAAACAGAGTGTAAGAAAATATTACTGAAATATCTGTTGGAAGAAGCTGCTGTGTGAAATTTATTATTATGATAAAACCTAAAGCTGCGTCATGTCAAATGAAATATACTATCTTAATTACTACATTTCAACAGGTTTTCTAACGATCAATTAGATTCCGGCCTATAAACCTGTACCAAGGTGATATATGAGCCAGGAGCTGGAAATAGGGTCATTGTAAATAACATTTGAGACCAGATAAGCCTCTATAAACGTTTAATGAAGATCTAGTCCTTTGTCTCCAATAGCTCCTTCGTTACCTACAACTCTTTCAGATTGTAATCAGTACAGGTAAAGACTGACTGGATCATCATATGCCTAAATTGCGGTAATGGTCCCTTTCCATATCCATACCATATATTAAAGATATTGCAACTATGTATTGTAGAACCCCATAGTTAGATTTAGAAAATTTGCATAACTCCACAAATCCTTGATTCTACAAATATCAGTGTCGGTGGTCTTAGTGATGAGCTCAACAAAATATGCTGAATGTATTTGTTTGATTGTCGGGCTTGTTAAATAGGAATGTGCACACTTTAAATTCCCAAGCTTTGTTGGCCGTTGCCATATACAAATAAAACTCGGTTTTCATTTGGCAGATGTTGTTGAATATATCTTATGTGCCGAGTCATTTGCCATTAATGGCATAAGCAGGTATACACTCTTATTGTATAAAGACAAAGTCTTTGGGTGAGTTGAGCATGTAACTCTTATTAAAGAAAACGTATAAAATGTATTACATGTATAAAATTGTATTAGACCATATAATACAACATGAGTTTCTTTAAACATAAATACATGTATATAGTAAGTCTAACGATCGAGGAAAACTCTAGTCATTGACTATGCTTTCTGTCGCAAGACTATTCCACTTTTTCATTCTACCTTTTTTCAAATAAAATATTCTTAGGATCACACCTAGACAAATAAATGTGAATCACATCCAGAATCATTAATGTATCGCATTATACCCGTCTAGATGACATGCTAATACTATGTAGATGAAAATACGCATAAAGTGGCGGCCATATTGGATTTTACTAAAGCAGTAGCCCCATAAATCTTACAAAATGAATAGATCAATTTGAAAATAAATGGTTTACGCATTTGTTTTATTTTCAAGGAATATTTTCATTAAAAAGACATAATTTAGCTGAAATTAACCCGAAAAATGGACAAAAACATACCAATGGCGGCCATCTTGGAAAATGGCCGCCATTTTGATTTTTTCGTTGGCCAACGGGTTTTTCGTAAACAGACATCATTTTCTGACATCTATGCAAAATTTCATGCTTGTTTCACTAAATGCACAATTTCAGTGAAAAATCGACCTTATCGGCCCAGCTAATAGTGTTTGGATATAAATAATAAATTTAGACTGTCATTTCTATTTCTCTTATCTATTTCTCTTATCTGTTGCTCTGGATGCCCCTATGTTTATCTTATGTAAACAAATAAGAAGGGATTAACTTAGCTTATCAGATGTTGATTTTTAGCTCACCTGAGCACGAAGTGCTCAAGGTGAGCTATTGTGGTCGCTTTTTGTCCGTCGTCCGTCCGTCCGTCTGTCCATCAGTCTGTCCGTCGGTCTGTCCGTCCGTTCACAATTTCTTTAAATATCTTCTCCTCCTATATCAATGGGCCAAATTTTACCAAACTTGGCAGGAATGTTCCTTGGGTGACCCTTCTCAAAACTTGTTCGCGGATTTTTGATTCATCAAAAAATGTGGGCGTGGCAGGGCGGGGCTTATCAGACTAAGAGAAATCAAAAGAAAATTCTTTAAAAATCAACCATTGGGCCAATTTGAACCAAACTTGGCAGGAATGTGCCTTGAGTCACTCTTCTCAAACTTTATTCACAAATTTTTATATTTGTCAAAAAATGTGGTCATGGCAGGGAGAAAGGGGCTTATCGGCTTAGAGAAACCATAAGAAAATTCTTTAAAAATCAACCATAGGGCCCAATTGAACCAGACTTTGCAGGAATGTTCCTTGAGTCACTCTTTACAAAATCTGTTCACAAATTTTTACATTTGTCAAAAAATGTGGCCGTGGCATGGAGAAAGGGGCTTATCGGACTTAGAGAAATCAGAAGAAAATTCTTTAAAAATCAACCATTGGGCCCAATTGAAGCAGACTTTGTAGGAATGTGCCTTGAGTCACTGTTTTCGAATTTATTCACAATTTTTTACATTTGTCAAAAAATACGGCCGTGGCAGGGAGAAAGGGGCTTATCGGACTTAGAGAAATCATAAGAAAATTTTTTAAAAATTAACCATAGGGCCCAATTGAACCAGACTTTTCAGGAATGTTCCTTAAGTCACTCTTTTCAAAATTTGTTCACAAATTTTAACATTTGTCAAAAAATGTGGCAGTGGCAGGGAGAAAGGGGCTTATTGGACAGAAATCAGAAGAAAATTCTTTAAAAATCAACCATTGGGCCCATTTGAAGCAGACTTGGTAGGAATGTGTCTTGAGTCACCATTTTCGAATTTATTTACAATTTTTTACATTTGTCAAAAAATATGGCTGTGGCAGGGAGGAAGGGGCTTATCGGACTTTGAGAAATCATAAGAAAATTCTTTAAAAATCAACCATATGGCCAATTTTAATCAAACTTGAAAGGAATGTTCCTTGCGTCTCTCTTCTCAAAGTTTGTTCACAAATTTTTACATTTGTCAAAAAATGTGGGCGTGTCGGGGAGGAAGAGGCTTATCGGAAAAGAGAAATCATAAGAAAATTCTTTAAAAATCAACCATTGGGCCGATTTGAAAGAAACCTGGCTGGAAAGTTCCTTGTGTGACTCGTTTCAAAATTGTATCTTGTAATTTTTATTTCCTTAAAAAGTATTTTGGTATGGCAGGGTAAGGGAAATTCCATGCATTAAAAATTATACTGTACTGTGGGTTGTAATGGAGATACTTAGTTTTCTTCTTAAGTGTTTGGCCTAGAACCTTGAAATTTTGTGTAAGACCTAATTTCATGAATGGCTTCCAGAATGCAAGAAGCTGAAGATAAGAGGAGATAATTGCTTTTCAAAAAGCAATATTTTGTTTCAATATTCATGAAACCCTATGTTGTTGGTGATCATTACAATCATCTGCTTGAAAAAATTAATACATTCTTCATAGGGTTTTGATATAAGTAATAAATTTGGAAAGCTTTTACTATTTCTCTTATCTATTTCTGTTATCAATTTCTCTGGCTGGCCCCATTTTTAGCTCACCTGAGCACGAATGTGCTCATGGTGAGCTATTGTGATACCGCTGTGTCCGGCGTCCGGTGTCCGTCGTCCGTCGTCCGTCAAACTTTGCCTTGTGTGCACTCTACAGGCCACAATTTTTGCCCAATCAACCTGAAATTTGCTCAGAATGATTGTCTTGATAAAATCTCGGACAAGTTCGAAATTGGGTCATCTGGGGTCAAAAACTAGGTCACAGGGTCAAATCTTAGAAAAACCTTGTGTGCACCCTAGAGGCCACAATTTTTGCCCAATCAACCTGGAATTTGCTCAGAATGATTGTCTTGATAAAATCTCGGACAAGTTCGAAATTGGGTCATCTGGGGTCAAAAACTAGGTCACAAGGTCAAATCTTAGTAAAACCTTGTGTGCACTCTAGAGGTCACATTTTTTGCCCAATCAACCTGAAATTTGATCAGAATGGTTGTCTTGATGAAATCTTGGACAAGTTTGAAATTGGGTCATCTGGGGTCCAAAACTAGGTCACGAGGTCAAATCTTAGTAAAACCTTGTGTGCACTCTAGAGGTCACATTTTTTGCCCAATCAACTTGAAAATTGATCAGAATGATAATCTTGATAAAATCTCAGACAGGTTTGAAATTTGGTCATCTGGGGTCAAAAACTAGGTCACGGGGTCAAATCTGAGAAAAACCTTGTGTGCTCTCTAGAGGCCACATTTTTTGCCCGATCAACCTGAAAATTTATCAGAATGATTGTCTTGATCAATTCTCGAACAAGTTTGAAACTGGATCATCTGGGGTCAAAAACTAGGTCAGGGGGTCAAATCTTAGAAAAACCTTGTGTGCACTCTAGAGGCCACATGTTTTGCCCAAACAACCTGAAATTTGCTCGGAATGATTGTCTTGATGAAAACTTGAACAAGCTCAAAATTGGGTCATCTGGGGTCAAAAACTAGGTCACGAGGTAAAATGTTAGAAAAACCTTGTGTGCACTCTAGAGGCCACACTTTTTGCCCAATCAACCCAGTGATTATACCCCCGCAAACGAAGTTTGGAGGGGGTATACTGGAATCAACCTGTCGGTCCAGTGGTTGGATGGTTGGAAGGTTGGATGGTTGGATGGTTGGTTGGATGGTTGGTCTGTCTCCAAAACTTTGTCCGGACAACTCCTCCTACACTTGTTGACCGATTTTGATCATACTTGGCACAAGTGTTCATTGTGACCTGCAGATGTGCAAGACACAAATTTCACGAAAATCGGACCGATACTTTTTGAGTTATGGCCCCTGATTTGACCAAAAAATACTTGTCCGGATAACTCCTCCTACACTTGTGGACTGATTTAGTTCATACTTGGCACGAGTGTTCATTGTGACCTGTAAATGTGCAAGACGCAAATTTCACAGAAATCGGACTGATACTTTTTGAGTTATGGCCCCTGATTTGACCCAAAAATGCTTGTCCGGCCAACTCCTCCTACAGTTACAGTCCGATTTGCTTCATACTTGGTACAGGTGTGCATTAGGACCTGTAGATGTGCAAGACGCAAATTTCACGAAAATTGGACCGATAATTTCTGAGTTATGGCCCCTGATTTGACCCAAAAATGCTTGTCCGGCAAACTCCTCCTACAGTTACAGTCCGATTTGCTTCATACTTTGTACAGGTGTGCATTAGGACCTGTAGATGTGCAAGACGCAAATTTTCCAGAAAATCGCACTGATAATTTCAGAGTTATGGCCCCTGATTTGACCAAAAAATGCTTGTCCGGACAACTCCTCCTACATTTGTGGACCGATTTAGTTCATACTTAGCACAAGTATTCATTGTGACCTGTAGATGTGCAAGATGCAAATTTCACGGAAATCGGACCGATACTGTTTGAGTTATGGCCCCTGATTTGACCCAAAAATGCTTGTCCGGCCAACTTCTCCTACAGTTACTGTCCGACTTGCTTCATACTTGGCACAGGTGTGCATTGTGACCTGTAGATGTGCATGACGCAAATTTCACGGAAATCGGACCGATACTTTTTGAGTTATGGCCCCTGATTTGACCCAAAAATGCTTGTCCGGCAAACTCCTCCTACAGTTACTGTCCGATTTGCTTCATACTTGGCACAGGTGTGCATTAGGACCTGTAGATGTGCAAGACACAAATTTCACGAAAATCAAACCGATACTTTTTGAGTTATGGCCCCTGATTTGACCAAAAAATGCTTGTTAGGATAACTCCTCCTACATGTGTGGACCGATTTAGTTCATACTTGGCACAAGTGTTCATTGTAACCTGTAGATGTGCAAGACGCAAATTTCACGGAAATCAGACCGATTCTTTTTAGATTGGGCTATTTATAGCCCAATCTATTAAAACCAGTTTTTCACTCCAGACATCACTCCAGACACTACGTTCCTTCCCTAACCCGCTGAGCTATGTGTTCAAGCCAAACTATGCTATTTCAAACACCACAGAAACATCCGTTATCAGTCAATATCTTCAAAGTTTTTCATCTCTTTCACTTTTGCGACAAATTAGGAGAGGGTTAATAATTACATTTGATGAAATTTTCCCTTAAATTAAATATCTATTAGTATTTTCAGCGTTTTTACAATCTTATCCGTTGAGTAAAGAGCTTGAAAGCAAAATAGTGTAACTCTCAGATAAATTCCATATAGTTACAATATTACTGCTCTGACGTTCAATGGTCGTTTACCAGTGAATGCATTGCCAGGTGTTTAACTGGGTCACTGCTTGACACTGCCACTGTAGCCCACTGCCACCTTTGCCCATTCACTAGATACAATGTGTGCGCTTTACCCATTCCTATATTCTGACACCTTTAGGTTCCCATGAAATATTATGTGTTTGGAAAACATGGTAGAAAATGAAGAAATGGTTGTGAAAAGCTAGTTCTTCATTTCCCACAATATTTTCTTCTCAGAAAGACCAAACAAAGTAACGATTTATTTTCTTGAAATTGGGTAAAGGATTTATTCTGCATTGATCGCTTTATCTTTATTGTTTTTTTTTTAACTCAGTGTGTTAAAGGCTCTTCCAAACGACAATATCTTAGAGTGGTTCAAATTAGAAAGAGTTGCAGACGACGAAACGGGTGACGATAAAGATGAAATCATGTTATGTACAATGAAGCACAGAAAACATTGGGACAAAGGAGAAATTTCCGGTTATCTTTGTATGTTTCATATTATTTGCTTCACAACAATGGCTTGTTTGGAAAAGGACGAATGGTTCGAGGCTATAGAGTATTAATAATGTGATTCTAAATTATGTTAATCAAAGTAAAATCATCGTCTTAAAGTTGCCGTTTTGTAGAATTTCAACATTTTTACCACATATACTGTTCTTAGATTGATCATTTGATCCAATGAACAAGTGCATTCTATTTAATCGAAATATGTTTGCAGACCGAGTTGCAGATCAGAGATCAGTTAGGCTAAGCCTCTATAATGGGTCCGTCCTTGGTATTATTCTGATTGGCCAAGAATAAGAATAATTCAACATGTTGATTTAATGTAAAATCCGGTAAAGTGTAACATTTTCTTTTCCCAAACAGCCTCACCTTTTGGATTCACCTGGAGGGTGTACATTCAACTTGTTTTTATCACCTATGCACGTTTGCCTACACATTGATTAACCATTTTCCAAACGATGACGCCTTTTTACTCGCTTCATAGAAAATGCTTAAAAACCATCGAATAGAGAATGGGGCAATTTTGAAAATCAGCATATTGTCCTTTTGTCACAATATCAATTTCTCAGGGATGCCCAATCTACAGTGCTGACAGCACTTTGATTTAGTTATAGCCCCTGATTTGACCCAAAAATGCTTGTCCGGCCAACTCCTCCTACAGATACTGTCCGATTTGCTTCATACTTGGCACATGTCTGCATAAGGACCTGTAGATGTGCAAGACGCACATTTCAAGAAAAAATGTCCATTATTTTTCAGTTATGGCCCTTGATTTTACCAAAAAATGCTTGTCTGGACAAGTCCTCCTTTAGTTACTATCTGATTTGCTTCATACTTGGCACAGGTGTGCATTAACTTCTGTACATGTGCAAGATGCTTATTTCACGAAAATCAGACCGACACTTTCTGAGTTATGGCCCCTGATTTGACAAAAATGCTTGTCCGGACAATTCCTCCTACAGTTAATGAACAATTTGCTTCATATTTGGCACAGGTATATGCATTAGGACCTGTATTTATGCAAGATGCAAAATTTATGGAAATCAGACTGATACTTTCTGAGTTATGGCCCCTGATTGGACCAAATTTCAATAAAATTGGATTGACAATTTCTGAGTATGGCTCCTAAATCAACAAAAACACTTGTCCGAACAAAGGTGGTGGCGGGGGTATTTTTATCACCTTCAGTGATAGATTTCTAGTTTTTTTTACCTGCGCATCCTGCTACTTTTACTCACAATTTGGTCTCTGGGATGCAAAGTTTTAATTCAAGCGAGTCCCAGGATGCAACATTTTTTACAGATTTCCTATTAAAAATAGTGTATTGGACTCACTGAACTAGTAGCTGGACTCATTGATATGGAATCCAGCGAGTCCCCAGGACTCACAGTCTGGAAATTGTAGAAATATCTCTGCAACCTGAAAATTAATCAGAATGATTGTCTTGATGAAATCTCCGACAAGTTCGAAATTGGATCATCTGGGGTAAAAAATTAGGTCACAGGGTCAAATCTTAGAAAAACCTTGTGTGCACTCTAGAGGCAACATTTTTTGCCCAATCAACCTGAAAATTGATCCGAATGATTGTCTTGATGAAATCTTGGACAATTTTATAATTGGGTCACCTGGGGTCAAAAACTAGGTCACAGGGTTAAATTTTAGAAAAACCTTGTGTGCACTCTAGAGGCCACACTTTTTGCCCAATTAACCTGAAAATTGATCAGAATGATTGTCTTGATCAATTCTTTGACAAGATTGAAATTGGGTCATCTGGGGTCATAAACTAGGTCATGAGGTCAAATCTTTGTAAAACCTTGTTTGCACTCTAGAGGCCAGATTTTGCCCAATCAACCTGAAAATTGATCAGAATGATTGTCTCGATCAATTCTAGTTCACGAGGTCAAATCTTAGTTAAACCTTGTGTGCACCCTAGAGGTCACATTTTTGCCCAATCAACCTGAAAATTGGTGTACAAAAAGTTATTATATCAGGTGAGCGCTTCAGGGCCAATGGCCCTCTTGTTATCTTATGTAAACAAATAAGAAGGGATTATAAGCCTAACTTATCAGATGGTTTGTCCTCATTTCCTATATTCTTTCAAATCACATACCAAATCTTGCTCATAATATCATAAATAATCAATTTTAACAGATCAGTATACTTTGAAAATTCGCCCTATGTTGTATATTGCAAAAATAATGAAATAATTATGGAAAAAAACTCAACCATTATGCTTATTCATACCCAACTTTACAGGATCAATTGGAACAAAATTATTACTTAATTGTTTCCAAACAGAAAGTCCTTATAAGTTTCATGCTTTTGAATTTGACAAAATTGCCATTATCAGTCTTGTCATCTTGATTCAGGTGAGCGATTTAGGACCATCATGGTCCTCTTGTTCCCTATATTTTTTCAAATAACAGACCAAATCTTGTAAATTGTGCTTATAATTTATTATAATTATATATCATAAATGATCAATCTCCAACAGATAAGTATGCTTTGAAAATTAGCCCTATGTATATATTGTGAAATAAAAAAATAACCTCAACCATTGTGCTAATTCATACCCAACTTAATAGGATTGATTCAAACAAAATTACTACTTAATTGTTTCCAAACAGAAAGCCCTTTTGAATTTGACCTAAATGCCATTTTCACTCTTGTCATCTTGATTTAGGTGAGCGATTTAGGACCATCATGGTCCTCTTGTGTGTAGAAAACATTGTAGAAAATGAAGAATTTGCTTGTCACAAGGAATTTTTTCATTTTTCTCAATGATTTCCAAAGCTTTTATCTTGTGGGCCCTCAAAAAGTGTCACTGTTTGGGAATGGGTTAATAGAAACTGTTTGAGGAAATATTGACACAAAAGAAGAAAATGCGAACAAGTAGTATTATCGCCTTTTTCCTCTAAAAAAAATGTATTCCCTGTGGAAAGATTTCAGTAAGAGGAGTTGCTAGTTATTAAGCATTAAATTTTTCCAAATGATTAGAAGGTGGAATATTATGATATTTTTATGCCTCCGTATGGAGAGATGGGGGCATATTGTTTTACTCGTGTCCATCTGTCTCTGTCCGTCTGTCTGTCCAAAAACTTAACATTTGCCTTTTCTCCAAAAGTATTTGACATACAAAGCCCAAATTTGGTATGTAACTTTCTTTCAATGATATCTATCTGTTCCATGCGATATGACCTTTCTCAAGGTCATCCGTTAACCCATATCAACCCTTTTTATGAAAACTTAACATTTTACAAAAATGGCCATTTCGGGGGCATTTGTGTTTAAACAAACGCATCTTGTTTCATTCACATTTTTTCAAAGATTGATGATAGGCTAATTGTGTTCCACAAATATGTTTTGTTTATTCTTTAAAATACACAAAAATAATGGCTATAACAAGTTTGAAAGTATTCTCATAATATTTCAGTCACGACTGTGGTCGCTGAACCCTGACCAGTTTGTGGAAGATGAGGATGATGACACATTCTCATACTCAGTCAGAATTTCTGCACAAGATCTACTTATGGTAGGAAATATTTACCTTTTTACCCCTTCCCAAACGACATAATTTTGGACTGATCTAATTATGCCCCCTTTCGAAGAAAATGGGGGTATATTGTTTTGCAAGTGTGGGTCTGTAGGTCGGTCTGTCCGTAGACCAAACCTTGTCCGGAGCATAACTCGAAAAGTATTAAAGGTAGAATCATGAAACTTCATAGGTGGATAGATCTTATTATGGAGAGGTGCAGTGCACAAGAACTGTAACTCTGCCGATCAAATTTTTTGAGTTATTGCCCTTTGTTGATTTTATAACTTGATTCTTGTCCGGAGCATAACTCAAAAATCATGTTAGGTACAATCATGAAACTTTACAGGTGAATAGATCTCATTATGGAGAGGTGCAGTGCACAAGAACTGTAACTCTGCCAATCATATTTTTGGAGTTATTGCCCTTTGTTGATTTTCAAATTTGATTATTGTCCGGAGCATAACTCAGAAAGTATGCAAGGTAGAATCATGAAACTTTACAGGTGGATAGATAGAGAATAGATGGTTACTGTCTGTAGATTGAAAAAAATATCCGACTCGGCTTCGGAAATTTATCCGGTTCGGCTACGCCTCACCGGATAAATTTCCGAAGCCGAGTCGGATATTTTTTTCAATCTACAGACAGTAAACCATCTATTCTATTTATCCTGTTACGAACATTTGTTAAAAAAAGAGGCGCTATTCTCGTTAAAAGAACGAACGGGAAGTATTTAATGACCTAGTTAGTTATCCTAAAGACCGTTAGACGCATAACTCGTGTTCGCGACAGAAGTTAGTTCTAAGGTGGAAAACAAACAAACTTTCGAACTTGTGTTCAATAGATCTTCTCTCGATTTTTTTTATCATTAACAGGTAAATATTATAACCATAGAACAAACTCAAATTGCTAGGAACTGCAAAGTTCAAATCAAGTAGACGACGAGATCTGTCCTCGGTTTGGGAATGGAAGGTTCTGTTTCAACGAAGAACAAGTTTCACATTCATTTGAAATATATTGAAAATGTTGAAATGAAGTAACAAGAACATGAAGCATACCTTAAATGGATTTATATGTCCTCCCAACTTCTATTTACACGATCATGGACGTGTTTACAAACGTGTCATGATCTATCATCTATCTGAATGTTTCCGATGTCGTCCATTTTTATTTTAGACATGAATTCATCAACAAGACAAGTGTTTTGTGAGGGGAGAAGACAATTCAAAAGTAGCAGCCTACAATCGTTTTGAAATAAAATAACTAACCAACTATCTCATTCATTCTCTATCCCCTCTTCAAGTCTTGTATTTAAATCTTTCCCTTAAATGTTCCTGTTCATCTTGTTGTAAACATAAACACGGCTTCCAACTGTCAAAAATAACCTTGTGTATTACGTCATCAAAAACTTTTACGTCACAGAGTTTTAAAATTGGGTCAATACTACAGGGTGAACCTAAAGTGGGGGTATTTTATAAGGAAATGAAAAATGTCTGTTATGCTTTATATTTCCCACTCGTTGTAGGAGTAAAACTCAAACTCGGCATTTACATTGTACATTTTTGGAGCGATCTACTCGATCTTTCACTATCTCTGTGGATGAATTTATCATAGAGAATTTTTATTATGAAATTTAAGTCAACAAATTCTATTTCTGAGTTTTTATTGCGAATATTACAAGCTTCAAGGCACAACCTAGATATCGAGTGACCTTCGCTTGATGAAAGTAGTGCCGACGTTATTGGTCACGTGACTAACTGACTGATATCAAAAAAAATATCAGGCACCCTGTTATCAGTCATTAAATACCGGAAGTGACAGGATAAATCTCCTTATGGAGAGGTGCAGTGCACAAGAACTGTAACTCTGCCGATCAAATTTGTGAGTTATTGCCCTTTGTTGATTTTATAACTTGATTCTTGTCCGGAGCACAACTCAAAAAATATGTAGGGTAGAATCATGAAACTTTACAGGTGAATAGATTTCATTATGAAGAGGTGCAGTGCACAAGAACCGTAACTCTGCCAATCAAATTCTTGGAGTTATTGCCCTTTGTTGATTTTTAGACTTAATTCTTAACCTTGCCTATATCTCATGTCCTTTTACACATACAGCCTTGATATCTCACTCATAGATACCTCCTATCAACATGGTTCACATTTAACCATGACCTTGGACCTTGTGACCTTGACCTTGGAGTTTGACCTGCTTTAAAAAAATTAAACCCGGCATATATCTCATGACCATTTACAAATACAGCCTTGATATTTCACACATGGACACATCTTACCAAGATTTTTCACAATTGACCATGACCTCGGACTTTGTGACCTTGACCTTGGGGTTTGACCTACTTTTAAAAAACTTTAACTTGGCCGATATATCATGTCCTTTTACACATACAGCCTTGATATTTGACACATGGAAACCTCCGACCAAGACCTATCACATACGACTATGACCTTGGACTATGTGGCATTGACCTTGGAGTTTGACCTACTTTTAAAAAAATTAAACTGGGCCTATATCTTATGTGCTATTACACATACAGCCTTGGTATTTCGCACATGGACACATCTTACCAAGACCTTTAACATTTGACCATGACCTGGGACCTTGTGACCTTGACCTTTGACTTTGACCTACTTTAAAAAAAACTTTAACCTAGCCGATATATCAATTCCTTTTACACATACAGCCTTGATATTTGACACATGGACACCTACGACCAAGACCTTTCACATTTGACCATGACCTTGGACCTTGTGACCTTGACCTTGGTGTTTGACCTACTTTAATAATACATTAACCTGGCCTATATTTCATGTCATTTTACATATACAGCCTTGATATTTCACACATGGTCACTTCCAACCAAGATATTTCACTTTTGACCATGACCTTGGACCTTGACCTTGGAGTTTGACCTACTTTTAAAAAACTTAAACTAGGCCTATATCTCATGTCCTGTTACCCATACAGTCTCAATATTTTACACATGGACACCTCCTACCAAGACCTTTCACATTTGACCATGACTTTGGCCTGTGTGACCTTGACCTTTGATTTTTACATACTTTTAGAAATCTTTAACCTAGCCTTTATCTTATGTCCTATTACACCTACAGCCTTGATATTTCACACATAGACACCTCCTACCAAGACCTTTCACATTTGACCATGACCTTGAATATTGCAACCTTGGACTTTGACCTACTTTTAAAAAGACTGAAACCAAGCATATATATCATGTCCTTTTACACCTACAGCCTTGATATTTCACACATGGACACCTCCAACCAAGACCTTTCACATTTGACCATGACCTTGACCTTGGCATTTGGCCTACTTTTAAAAACTTTAACCTGGCCTATGTTTCATTTTACTTTTACATATACAGCTTTGATATTTCACACATAGACACCTCCTACCAAGACCTTTCATATTTGACCATGACCTTGGACCTTGTTAACTTGACCTTGGACTTTGACCTACATCAAATGTAGGCCCTTGAGGGGGCATATATGTTTTACAAACATCTCTTGTTTGAAAGGCGTTGCAGACAACAATTTCGAAGTCAATAAAGAAAGGATTGGAGTACAATATAGCACAGAAAATATTGAGACAAAAGAAGAAACTGCTGGTTAGCAGCAGTTTCTTCTTTAGTCTCAATGTTTTCCCAGGATTTTTCTAATAGGGACGTCAAAACAAGGTCAAACAAGGGTTAAACAACTCGCAAAGCCTTGATAGCTAAGTCAGTTATATCAGGCAACTCAATTAAAGAGAATTGCTGTGTGTTTGAACCCTGACTTAGCCAATATCCTTTCTTGTACTTGACAAAAGTCATTTGTCTTTCAGAAAATATGGAGGCAAAAGGAGAAACTGCTGGTTATCAGCAGTTTCTTCTTTTGTCTCAATGTTTTCACAAGCCATATCTAATAGGGACGTCAAAACCAGGTCTTGTTTGGGAAAGGGTTGATAGTCTAAAAAGTGAAGTAGAATTAGCAGCTGATGTTGATTGGATATTGTTTGTAATAATGCAAGAAATGACTGGAAAACAGGGTTAGTACACATACATCAAAATATACCCTAAAATTTGATGATTGCAATGTAAATCACAAATGGATATACCAACAATGCTGCTTGGCCAAACCCTTATCTCAAATTGCTTTTACAGAGTACAAAATTGATGTGTAATAATTGAAACTTGATTGTTTTTCTAAATATTGGGTTTATAATTTTGTTTACACTACCAAGTATAACTTTCTGTTTACAGTCAATAGCCCAGGAGTTTGAGGAAGAATCTGGTCCAGGTATTGTCCATGCTGTTACAAAACACCTGCATGAAGCAGAAACACAGAAAAATACAAACAACCAATACTGGTGCGTATATAAACTTGATTACTTCTTTAATGATTCTCACATGTTGTTTGTGATTTATTGATGAATATTGTCAATTAGAAGGTGATTTCTTGAAAGTCTTTATAGTGTTAGTTGTTTACAGGAGTCTGATATAAAGCATTATCCTCTTTGCATGATGATACAAATGACAATAAGGTTTTGTTTAATGATTAGAGACTAAATTTCTTTGCTTCTATATGGAAGAATTGTTGGAATATTGCTTTGCAATTGTCTGTTCATCAATCTGTTTGTCTGTCTGAAAGTTCATAAGAAAGCATATCCTTTTCTGCACACTGTGTTTGATGCCCCAAGAAAAAGTCTTGAGAAAACTATGTTGAAAATGAAGAAATTGCTTGTCACAAATGTAAAATTTCTCTCACTCTTCTTCAACATCTTTGAATTATGCTGTGAGGTAATGGATAACACATGTTTTCAGGTGGAAGGTCCATGAGTCATGTATGTTTTGTTTGGGAACCTTACGTAACTTAATAGTGGGAAGTGTTCAGGATGGAAGCATGCAGTTTGATATCGCAGGATTCATGGAAACAGTGGTGCTGTCAGACATGAATTTATCAGGTAAAATTTAAACTTTCTGAATGGATTTTGTATTTTTAGCTCGACTTCGAAGAAAATGAGAGCTTATACTGTCACCCGGGCGTCGGCGTTGGTGTTGGCGTTGGCGTCCGCGTTGGCGTTGCAACCAAGGTTAAAGTTTTTTCAAACATCAATAACTTCCATACTATCAAAGGGATTCAACCCAAACTTGGAATACTTATTCACCATCACACCCTCTACCTTACTATCAGGGCCCATGACCCTGGGACCACTCTATTTGGAGTTATGCCCCCTTTATACTAAGCAACTTAGAAAGTCGAGCGCGCTGTCTTCGGACAACTCTTGTTATGACCTATTAAGACTATGAGATATTAAATGTAGCACAATTATGCCAGACACTGAAGGTGGTAGCATATTTGTATCATTTCTATCTCTGGGGACGACACAAAATCTCGTTTACAACCCCTACATTTACTGACAGTTCTAATTAAAATTTTCACAGAATGTTCCTATTCACATAGCCATGAACATAATCTTACAGGTTTGCCATATTTAGCTGCATCATAAGATGGATGGATTAACCTTTTCCCAAACCTTGACGCTTTTTTACGTCCTTCAAAATGAAAGCTTTGGAAAACATTGTGGGAAATGAAGAAATTGCTGGTCACAAGCAATTTCTTAATTTCCCACTGTCTTTTCTACCCCCAAAGACTGAATAATAAAAAATTATATTCACTTGACATTGTTGTCATCTTTGAATTTTGAACAGTCCGAAATTTTGCCATTTCTTAATGGACTAATTAAAAGAATAAGTGATGTATGTTTTCGCTTGATTTTGTGATGCTACAAAAATAGATCTTTTGTAACACAGGGTTCACACAGTCTTGAAAGTGCTTAAATTTGAGCCTCTTTCTTGAAAAGTGCTTAAAAGAAAAAAATAGTGCTTAAAAGTGCTTGATTTTGATTCCTCTCCTAAAAAGTCCTTAAAAAGTGCTTGAATTTGTCAAAAACATGCTTAAAAATGTTTAAGTAAATTGAGAATTATTTTGGTGAAAAGTAGAGGTACGATCTTGAACAAGCCTGCGTCAGTGACTGACACATTTGCAATTTCTCCTCCCCCTGCACCTACTTTAATTATGCCCCTGGAAAGAAAGAAATTTGTCAGGGCAGTGTATATTGGGACTGCAGCAATCTTTGTTAAAGACGATCAGTAGTGACTGTGAAGAAACATGCATGAAAAATGGAATTATATGCTTAAAAAGTGCTTGAATTTTGGCATTGACAGTCTGTATGAACTCTGTAACAGTAGCTTCAATAGAAGTCATTGAATTGTCAATCTTTTATTTAGAAATTGATATTCTCTTTATTACAGTGTCACCATTCCTTATAGGTAGATGTTTATGGACAGCTAGTAGATATTGTGAATGTATGAGTACAGATTTGTTACAAAGGTGAGTGATTTGCTATACTTTTGTAATGTATAAGACAAAAGAGAACATTTCTTTGTTAACCCATTCCCAAACAGTGACGCTTTATGACACCTTTTAAGAGAAATGCTTGGGAAAATATTGTGGTAAATGAAGAAATTGCTTGTAACAAGCAATTTCTTCATTTCCCAAAATATTTTCAACGAAAAATGATTAAAAAGTACTTTTTCTTTCATTTCAAGTTGTTGTTTGCAACATCTTTGAATTTGGACAAGTTGAAATTTTGTCGTTTGGTAGTGGGTTATAGTTTCATTTGTTTAAGCCTCTCTTACAATCGGTCATACATGCTCCTGTGAGCATTCTGTGTCTAAAATTAAGGTCTAGTCGTGTGTTGCACACATGTGCAATGTACATGCAAAGTACTTCTTTGGTGGACGCAAAGTGGATGCAGAATGGGCATAGGAAAGAATTGACCAGACAATTCTTTGCCATGACCATTCTGCATCTTTTTAGAATACAAGGAGCACACAAGAGCCTCTCTTAAAACCTGTTGTCCCTATAAATCTTTGAGTATCAAAGTTTTGAAAATCTCCGTAGCCGTACGATTTATAAGGGTAGTAAGAGAGGCTTTATATATACTGCTGTAGGTGGTATAAATCAGAATTTTAGATAAACAAGTCATATAATAATATGATCAGTGCACATTTGAAATATTGAGCATCAAGTGTAGACTAAGATTAGACTCCATGTCTATGCAGTCTGATCTTGGTCTAAACTTATTGCTCTAGCTACCTTAGTTTTGATTGATATGACAGAAGTTTACATATCTTTTGTAAATTTCAGATGTTTACAAGCTACTGTAGGAGGTATACATCCTACACAACCACCTGTCATCAGAATCTCGGCTATACGAGCTGTTTACGGATACTGTGATCATCTTAAAACCTCCAATAATACTCAACTTCTTGTGCCATTCTTGACAAATATTACTGAAGGATTGGTTACCGTGGCTACACAATTCTCGTCAGATGTTTTATCTTTATGTCTGGAAACATTGTCTTTAGTTTTATCAGTGAGTATTAGTTGAATATTTGGTGATTTCTATGGAAAGTTTACTCTTTAACTTAAGCTTTTCAGAATAGCTAGAAAGATTTCTGTTTCCTTTTAAATCATTGCAGAACATTACAAACTTGTAGGGTAGAAAATAGCAAGCTTTGAACTTATTGTTAAGGGTACAAAAGTTACTGTGTAAGTGTTGTTGTCAGCATTTGTTGCATTATCACAAACTTTAGTCTTAATCCAAATTTGAGTAAGACATATCATAGGCAAGGTTATAAAACAACTTAAACATAGCTTATTGAAGCTCTAGTTATGACATTTTCCAACATGACCAACACTATTCTAAATAAATTTTCATTAACTTTCAGGTTGACAAATCATTTACAGCATCCTGTGAGAGTAAAGTCACACCTTTAACCATTGCAGTCTTCCTTAAGTACAGTAGTGGTATGTGTTTGTTTTGTGGATTAGAGAAATTTTATGAAAGTAGTGCCACTCACATTCTATGAGTAAAATGCCAGATATCATCCCTTTGCCATACAATGTTTTCTTTTGACAACCCAATTAGATATGATTTTAGAAAACCTTGCATTAAACGAAGCAAATGTTGATAATCGGTATTTTCTCCTTTTACATCAAGGATTTCTATGTTATAACAGGGAGATTTCTACATTAGGAAGCATGTCGTCGGTGCTATGACAAAATTGCGTAATAGAAATTTTGCTCGAAAACCATTTTTTTCAGGAGAGCCAAAAACGTTTTAGCCGCTTTAAAAAATGTTAAAAAATATGCCGGCAAAATTGCGTAACTCAATAACTACATGAACATTTCAGCTTCTTTAAGGTAAAATAAGGTGATTGAACATAACTTACGGTTCATTTATTGGTCAAAGTAGAAGAAATACAGGGGAGAATGCCATTTCTCAGCCTTTTATTACTCTCGTGTAAATAATTTGTCTACGTATAACGCATTTTTGTCAGCTAAATCAAGTTACGCAATTTTGTCACATGATAATTGAAAGGGTTCTAATAGGTGCAGAAAAACGCCGTTTTGACAGGATATGCGCTCCTACATACTTAGTAGAAAGCATTTATAAAAAAAAAATTGACAAAATTGTGTAACTAATTTGTTACGCAATTTTGTCATAGCACCGACGATGTGCAATTAGCTTTTATGGCAAATAAGTTTTACATCATTTATGTTATTTCTTGAAACAGTTGTCAATATGTTGTGTCTATGCTCAATGTTAAATGTAGGCCAGTAATGTTAACAAGCCATAGAACAGGTTGTGATCTTGAAACTACTTTTCAATCCCTTAGAAAGAGAGAAATTGTGCCATATACTGACTTTACAGATCCCGTTGTAACAAGTATAGTACAGAAGATATTTAAGGATCTTTCCAGCAATGAGAGTTGTATGGGTCCATTACAGCACAGATTACTGCCTACTTTAGTCAGTATTATACAACATTTATATTTGACAGATCCTGTTGTTACAAGTATAGTTCAGGAGATATTTAAGGAGTTAGCCACCAATGAGAGTTGTATGGGTCCATTACAGCACAGATTACTGCCTACTTTAGTCAGTATAATACAACATTTATATTTGACAGATCCTGTAGTAACAAGTATAGTTCAGGAGATATTTAAGGAGTTGGCCACCAATGAGAGCTGTATGGGTCCATTACAACACAGATTACTGCCTACTTTAGTCAGTATTATACAATATTTATATTTGACAGATCCAGTTGTTACAAGTATAGTTCAGGAGATATTTAAGGAGTTAGCCACCAATGAGAGTTGTATGGGTCCATTACAACACAGATTACTGCCTACTTTAGTCAGTATTATACAATATTTATATTTGACAGATCCAGTTGTTACAAGTATAGTCCAGGAGATATTTAAGGAGTTAGCCACCAATGAGAGCTGTATGGGTCCATTACAACACAGGTTGCTGCCTACTCTAGTCAGTATTATACAACATTTATATTTGACAGATCCAGTTGTTACAAGTATAGTTCAGGAGATATTTAAGGAGTTAGCCACCAATGAGAGCTGTATGGGTCCATTACAACACAGGTTGCTGCCTACTTTAGTCAGTATTATACAACATTTATATTTGACAGATCCAGTTGTTACAAGTATAGTTCAGGAGATATTTAAGGAGTTAGCCACCAATGAGAGTTGTATGGGTCCATTACAACACAGGTTGCTGCCTACTCTAGTCAGTATTATACAACATTTATATTTGACAGATCCTGTAGTTACAAGTATAGTTCAGGAGATATTTAAGGAGCTAGCCACCAATGAGAGTTGTATGGGTCCATTACAACACAGATTACTGCCTACTTTAGTCAGTATTATACAACATTTATATTTGACAGATCCCGTAGTAACAAGTATAGTTCAGGAGATATTTAAGGAGTTAGCCACCAATGAGAGTTGTATGGGTCCATTACAACACAGATTACTGCCTACTCTAGTCAGTATTATACAACATTTATATTTGACAGATCCCGTAGTAACAAGTATAGTTCAGGAGATATTTAAGGAGTTAGCCACCAATGAGAGCTGTATGGGTCCATTACAACACAGATTACTGCCTACTCTAGTCAGTATTATACAATATTTATATTTGACAGATCCCGTAGTAACAAGTATAGTTCAGGAGATATTTAAGGAGTTAGCCACCAATGAGAGTTGTATGGGTCCATTACAACACAGATTACTGCCTACTTTAGTCAGTATTATACAATATTTATATTTGACAGATCCCGTAGTAACAAGTATAGTTCAGGAGATATTTAAGGAGTTAGCCACCAATGAGAGTTGTATGGGTCCATTACAACACAGATTACTGCCTACTTTAGTCAGTATTATACAACATTTATATTTGACAGATCCTGTTGTTACAAGTATAGTTCAGGAGATATTTAAGGAGTTAGCCACCAATGAGAGTTGTATGGGTCCATTACAACACAGATTACTGCCTACTTTAGTCAGTATTATACAATATTTATATTTGACAGATCCTGTAGTAACAAGTATAGTTCAGGAGATATTTAAGGAGTTAGCCACCAATGAGAGCTGTATGGGTCCATTACAACACAGATTACTGCCTACTTTAGTCAGTATTATACAATATTTATATTTGACAGATCCAGTTGTTACAAGTATAGTTCAGGAGATATTTAAGGAGTTAGCCACCAATGAGAGTTGTATGGGTCCATTACAACACAGATTACTGCCTACTTTAGTCAGTATTATACAATATTTATATTTGACAGATCCAGTTGTTACAAGTATAGTTCAGGAGATATTTAAGGAGTTAGCCACCAATGAGAGTTGTATGGGTCCATTACAACACAGATTACTGCCTACTTTAGTCAGTATTATACAACATTTATATTTGACAGATCCTGTTGTTACAAGTATAGTTCAGGAGATATTTAAGGAGTTAGCCACCAATGAGAGTTGTATGGGTCCATTACAACACAGATTACTGCCTACTTTAGTCAGTATTATACAATATTTATATTTGACAGATCCTGTAGTAACAAGTATAGTTCAGGAGATATTTAAGGAGTTAGCCACCAATGAGAGCTGTATGGGTCCATTACAACACAGATTACTGCCTACTTTAGTCAGTATTATACAATATTTATATTTGACAGATCCAGTTGTTACAAGTATAGTTCAGGAGATATTTAAGGAGTTAGCCACCAATGAGAGTTGTATGGGTCCATTACAACACAGATTACTGCCTACTTTAGTCAGTATTATACAATATTTATATTTGACAGATCCAGTTGTTACAAGT
Source organism: Fragum sueziense (assembly GCA_963680895.1). Lineage (NCBI taxonomy): Eukaryota > Metazoa > Mollusca > Bivalvia > Cardiida > Cardiidae > Fragum > Fragum sueziense. The sequence continues at coordinate 5,265,053 of OY804597.1, forward strand.
ATAGTTCAGGAGATATTTAAGGAGTTAGCCACCAATGAGAGTTGTATGGGTCCATTACAACACAGGTTACTGCCTACTCTAGTCAGTATTATACAATATTTATATTTGACAGATCCTGTAGTAACAAGTATAGTTCAGGAGATATTTAAGGAGTTAGCCACCAATGAGAGTTGTATGGGTCCATTACAACACAGATTACTGCCTACTCTAGTCAGTATTATACAATATTTATATTTGACAGATCCAGTTGTTACAAGTATAGTCCAGGAGATATTTAAGGAGTTAGCCACCAATGAGAGCTGTATGGGTCCATTACAACACAGGTTACTGCCTACTTTAGTCAGTATTATACAACATTTATATTTGACAGATCCCGTAGTAACAAGTATAGTTCAGGAGATATTTAAGGAGTTAGCCACCAATGAGAGTTGTATGGGTCCATTACAACACAGATTACTGCCTACTTTAGTCAGTATTATACAATATTTATATTTGACAGATCCCGTAGTAACAAGTATAGTTCAGGAGATATTTAAGGAGTTAGCCACCAATGAGAGTTGTATGGGTCCATTACAACACAGGTTGCTGCCTACTCTAGTCAGTATTATACAACATTTATATTTGACAGATCCAGTTGTTACAAGTATAGTTCAGGAGATATTTAAGGAGTTAGCCACCAATGAGAGTTGTATGGGTCCATTACAACACAGGTTACTGCCTACTCTAGTCAGTATTATACAACATTTATATTTGACAGATCCTGTAGTAACAAGTATAGTTCAGGAGATATTTAAGGAGTTAGCCACCAATGAGAGTTGTATGGGTCCATTACAACACAGGTTACTGCCTACTCTAGTCAGTATTATACAATATTTATATTTGACAGATCCCGTAGTAACAAGTATAGTTCAGGAGATATTTAAGGAGTTAGCCACCAATGAGAGCTGTATGGGTCCATTACAACACAGGTTACTGTCAGTATTATACAATATTTATATTTGACAGATCCTGTGGTAACAAGTATAGTTCAGGAGATATTTAAGGAGTTAGCCACCAATGAGAGTTGTATGGGTCCATTACAACACAGGTTACTGCCTACTCTAGTCAGTATCATTCAGGCTAACCCAGATAAAGTGGCACAGGGATTACCCTCAGTAAGTTGTTTGTATATTTGATAAATTACCAAGACAGTAACAAAGAATTTTTAGTCAATGTTCAAAACAATACGTGTTATTCTTTCTCTATTGCAGACAAATTCTTTGAGAGACAAAACATCATAACATCATCATTTAACAACAACTTTACATCAAATGAAAACTTTGACTATTAATATCTCTTATCTACATCACATAAACATTATCCCTTTCCCAAACAAGACCGGGTATTGACGTCCCTAATAGAAAATGCTCGGAAAACATTGAGGCAAAAGAAGAAAGTGCTGGTCACCAGCACTTTCTCCTTTTGCCTCAATATTTTCTGGGCTATACCTTGCATATTTTCTCCTTTTGATATAATTTGTTTTGTCATCTAAAACCCCTTTGATTTTGTGCCACCCTAAAATTTTGTCGTTTGGGAAAGGGTACAAATGTGCATCACATTTTAGACTCATGAAATGTCACTTTATTTTCTACAGGCCGCTGTAGACATTGTCACAATAATCCTGCGAGCTAGTCAGGCACCTCTATCAGAAGCTCTAGTTAACACAGTGTTCCCAGCCGTGGCTCATTGTACACTAAATACAGATGATAATAGCACCATGCAGGTTGGTGATTAAATGACCAGAATGACATTTTATTTGACATATACTAAGTAAATTGTCAAAATAGATAGAGGATAATCGTTTGTTTCAGTGTAAGATCGACTTATATTTCATTGAGTGAACAACAAAAGCTTTATTTTCACGAGTGGCGAAACCACGAGTGAAAATGTAGCTTTCGTTGTTCACGAAATGAAATATAAATCGATCTTACACGAAAAACAAACAATTATTCTATTTCTTTAATGCAAAAATTAGACAAAAATGTAAAACTTTTATGACAGATTTTCCTAAAGCGTGTCATTTTGCACGTTACTGCTATGCAACGCTTATGATGACGTCACTTATTTGGTCCGGCTTACATAACGTCAGATAGGATGAAATGAACGAAAGCCGGGCATAAGTTTTTGATAATTTCACTGGATAGGCGGTGAGTTTATCAAAATGATAATCTACCGTTATTTCCCGATAATCCACCGAAAAGCATTAAAGAAAACAATAAATTCATATAATTCAAGGAATTAAAGTTGTAACTTCGAAAAAAAAAAATACAGAAGCACCATGTGTATAAAATGTACAAAAATATTTTCATGAATTTAGAGCTTTTGCTCAAAATATCCCATTCGTTTCTATTAGTTTTAAATCTCATTCAGTTTATGCTTATTCTAAGCATTATTACAGAGCCACAGATAAGATGGGGTAGTAAATGTATGTTGGAAATGCAATTCATTTATTGTTTATCAAACCCCATTTTGTAGGTACTCATTGGAATCGTCTCATTGAGACGATTCAGATGAGTACCTGAAAATAGGGTTTAGATTTAAGATTACAGTTAGAATGCCTTCTACCCCTTCTTATCTGTAGCTCTGTATCTCGGTAGCTCTGTATAGTATTATAGTAAGTATTATATACCTTGTATTACAGAGTGGTGGAGAATGTATCCGAGCGTATGCGTCTGTAGCTCTAGATCAAGTCGCACAGTGGCACGATGAACAAGGTACCAGGATTATTATGTCTACATTGAATTTTTAGCGAGCCGGGACTTTATGTCCGTGGAGCTAATGTCACAGCCCTAGTGTCGGTGTCGCGTCCCATCCCGTCTTCACTTGAAAAACTTTAACCTGGTCCATATCTCAGGCACTATAAGAGATACAGCCTTGATATTTCATACATAGATATATCTCGACAAGACCTTTCATTTGGGACCATGACCTTTGACCTCGTGACCTTGACCTTGGAGTTTGACCTACTTTTGAAAAACTTTAACCTGGCCTATTTCTCAGGCACTATAAGAGATACAGCCTTGATTTTTCATACATAGATACATCTTGACAAAACCTTTCATTTGTGACCTTTGACCTCGTGACCTTGACCTTGGAGTTTGACCTACTTTTGAAAAACTTTAACCTGGCCTATATCTCAGGCACTATTAGAGATACAGCCTTGATATTTCATACATAGATACATCTCGACAAGACCTTTCATTTGAGACCATGACCTTTGACCTCGTGACCTTGACCTTGGAGTTTGACCTACTTTTAAAAAAATTGCTGTTTTTGTGACAAGCTCTCGTATAGGCGAGCTACGTTGTCCGCTGACAACTCTTGTTTAATCTTATAGCTTGAAAATGATCTAGAAAGTATTAAATTAATTATGCAGAAAACGCTAATGCGTTATCAAATCAATGCACTGTAATTATGCATTTCTGAGTGATTCAACATGATATAGTATATCCATTATTAATTTATTACAGTATCCTATCTTAACCTTTTTCCACATGATGCTTTTTGACACCCACAAGACAGGAGCTTTGGAAAATATTGTGGAAAATGAAGAATTGCTTTCGACTAGTAATGCAATTCCCACAAAGTTTTCTACCTGGAAAAAACAAATAAATGTAAAATTTTATTAAACCCTATTCTATAATGAGATTTCCGTGCTTTGTTGCAGGTTTTTCAGGTCTTTCTTACATAGTACAGGTGATATCCCGACTCCTGGACCCCAAAACCTCCGAGTTTACGGCATCATTTGTTGGTCGACTGGTCACTGTGGTGCTGAACAAGGCCGGTGGACAGCTGGGTGAACAGTTAGACCTCATACTGCGGGCAGTACTCAGTAAGATGCAACAAACAGAAACACTCAGTGTGATGCAGGTGAGACTGTCTAACCAATTGATCAAGCAGACTTTGTTGCTCTTTGAATCAAGATTGTCCGTTTAGGTGCAGAACTGAAGAATTATCTTGATCTAACTTTTTAGCTCGCCTGAGGTGCTCAAGGTGAGCTATTGTGATCACTTTTTGTCCGTCGTCTGTCCGTCTGTCTGTCCACGATGTTGTGTTTACGCTCTAGCATCCACAAATATTAGTCAATCTTAATCAAACTTTATCAAAACAAGTATGGTCATAAGTTCTCGGACGAGTTCGATTACAGGCCAGATTGAACCAGAAAGTCCTGAGTTATCTGCCTTTGAATGTCAAAAAATGCCGTTTTTGACTTTGTTTACACTCTTGCATCTACAATTATTGACCAATCAAGACAAAACTTGGACATGATGTTGGAGACCATAAGATCTCGGATAAGTCTGATCAGACTAGAAAGTCAAGAGTTATGTGCCCTTGACTTTGACAAAATTGCTTTTTCTGACTGTTTTCTACCTTGTTTACACTTTAGAATCTACGATTATTGACCAAATAAGACATACCTTGGACTCACTGTTGGAGACCATAAGATCTCGGATGAGTTAGATTTTCAGTCCGATCGGACCAGAAAGTTTTGAGTTATGTGCCCTTGAATTTGACAAAATTGCCGTTTTCCACTGTTTTTGACTTTGTTTACAGTCTGGCATCTTCAATAATTGATCAATCAAGACAAAACTTAAACATAATGTTAGAGACTATACGATATCAAATGACTTCGATTTTCAGTCTGAACAGACCAAAACAGCGAGAGTTTTGTGCCCTTGAATTTGATCAAATTGCTGTTTCCGACTGTATTCAACATTGTTTTCATTCTAGAATCTACAATTATTGACCAAACAAGACAAAACTTAGACACAATGTTTGAGACCATAAAATCTTGGACGAGTTTGATTTTCAGTCTGATCGGACCAGAAAGTTGTGAGTTATGTGCCCTTGAATTTGACAAAATTGCTGTTTTCCACTGTTGTAGGCATTGTTTACAGTCTAGCATCTACAATTATAGATCAATCAAGACAAAAGTTGGACATAATGCTGAAGTCCATAAGATCTCAGCTTATTAAGATTTACAGTCGGATCAGACTAGAAAGTCGAGAGTTATTTGCGCTTGAATGTGACAAAATTGTCGTTTTCTACTGTTTTTGACCTTCTTTACTTTCTAGAATCTACAATTTCTAGACTAATCAAGACAAAACTTGGACACAATGTTGGAGACTACAATATCTCGAATGAATTTGATTTTCAGTGTGATCAGACTAGAAAATGGAAAATAATGTGCCTTGAGTTTGACAATATTGAAATTTTTGACTGTTTTCGACCTTGTTTACACTCTAGAATCTACAACTATTGCCTTGATGAAATTAGTTGTCACTGTTATGGCCACACTTTTTGAGATAATAATGTGCCCTTGCCACTATTTTTCACCTTGGCAATGTGTCATAGCAGTTCAGGTGAGCGATTTAGGACCATCATGGTCCTCTTGTCATATGAATACCTACAATCTAGATTTGATTTAGAAGCACTAACATGTGTAAAAATTATTACTTTGTAACTGCATCCTCTATACTTTAAATGACTTCAGGTACTTTACATCAGACATAAGTAAGAAATACATATTCTAAATCTTACTATAAAAGGTCTCAATAGATTCAAGACACATAATTAATGACATAAGCCAGTAGATGTACAAAAATAGAGAATATTGTTTTAAAGTGATCTTTGTATGTAGTGGTATGACAATGCTGGCAGGTTTGTATTCGAAATGTATATAGTTGCCATTTTGTCAGATTTTTTATATGTCTTATGCCTGTGTATTAAAAGCATTGATATCTTTCTTCAGATGTTCATGTTCAATGGCTTCCTCCTGAATCTAAGATAATATAAATTCTTACATAGGCATTGTTGTTTCTTTTCAGTCATTATTGATGATATATGCCAGACTAATGCATGATCAGATGGAAGCAGTTTTAGAGTTTTTAACCAGTGTACCAGACCCAATGGGAAAACCTGCTTTAGAGTTTGTTCTCAAGGAATGGTGTGCGCGCCAACACTTGTTTTATGGCGCGTATGAGCGGCGTGTAATGGTTGTTGCATTGTGTAAACTTCTACAACATACAGTGACTCACAGTGATGTTAGGCTGAAGGACATCACAGTAGAGGGAGATGAAATTGTTCCACAGACAAACGGAATCAGAACGAGGTCAAAAGCTGCTCAAAGTAATTGAACCTTTTGAAACCTTTTCCCAAATGAAAACCTGGTTTTGAAAGCCATACCTTGCCTATAATTTTCAGTTCAGTTTTTCATTTTGATGTCTGCAGATACTTTAAAGTGGCAACTGTACTCAGCTATTTTGGAAATTGTTTAATAATTAATGTATCAGAAGATGTTACAAATTTGGTTTAAAAAGTTATACTTATTGAAATAGTTTTACATGATGAGGTTATCAACCCTTTTGTGAAGATACTTGTCAAAGTGTCTTTGAGCTATTTGAATCAAGAAATGATTAACCCATGTCATGCTGATTTTACATGTTTGTCCTTTTCCAAAATGTTTTAAATTCATTTTGCTAACAATAACATATTTACTCTTTTTCATGTCAACATTCTGGGTGAAAACTAATTTCATCAAGATGATTATGACTTGAAAAAGACAAGATAGCAAGCAGGTAGTGTAAACTAAGATCAGACTGCATGTTAATGCATACTTCCCTTAGCCCATGCTGCCTGCCAGAGCTTTACCCTTTCCCAAACGGCAATATTTCAAGTTTTATTTCAAAAGCTACTGAAGACGACAAATGGGCCTTGTTTAAGATAGAATTTGTGTACAATATAGCATGGAAAATATTGAGACAAAAGGAGAAACTGCTGGTTATCAGCAGTTTCTTCTTTTGTCTCAATGTTTTCCCAAGCCATTTCTATGAGAGACGTCAAAACCAGGTCTTTTTGGGGAAAGACTCTAACTTCAATATTACCAGTGCTACATTAGAGTTGAGTGTGCTAGCGATATGTCGTGTATTACAGCCCCTGTACAGTGGACGACAATACCAGTTGTTGTAAAGATTTATAAACTGATCATCAATGAATTACAAAACCAGATAGAGAGTAACATGTCAACTAAACAAGGTCAAGAACGCGAAGATGAGGTCAGTAAACATTTATAAACTTTATTGTCAAGGTTGTTTGTCTTTCGCCAAAGGGGCATCAGGCTCTCACTTATGAGGTCCCAAATTCGATGACAGACCACCACAGATAACCTTTCCAACAAATTTGTCACCCACCAATGGTTTGATATTCGATAATTTATGTTGGCGAGCAGCTCGAAGCTCAGTAAGGATTTCATAATAATACTGGTATGAAAATTGACAGGAATCCATGGTTAGGTGTTCCAGCCCGGCGATATGACCATAGCAGTTAATTAATGAAACCATCACCAATGGATGAATTATCTGTAAAATATGTATGTGGGGTGAACAGCTGCTAGCCTAGATTGGATGTGGTTGTATCATGTGAAATAGCCAGGAATATAGAGGTCACTCGCTACAGCAATGTAACTAAAATTACTATAGGGTTAATTCACGTTTTTGAGGTCGTTAACATTCGCAGAGTCCCGAGAAATACTTTAATGCTCGAGTGTGTAGCATGAGGGTCGTTTTCGTATTTTGAGGGCCTCTGCGAATGTGAACGACTGAAAAATAAGTGAATTGACGCTATTAATGCATAAAAAACATAACATTCCAATGGTTACTTACCCCAAACCTATTGATACATGTGAAAAAATGAACCGAGGTGAGAACAGAAATGTCCGCCATTTTGTTCTGATAAATCTTCCGAAATGTTTTTGTTTAGCGTGACGTCAGCAAAACAATGTTACATGAAGTCATTATTTGGCGCAAAATGCGAATGTCTCTTATTCAACACAAGAAATTTGCGGGAAAGGGGGAGTTGTTTATTTTGAATGTTCAAATCGCGGATAATTGAGTGCAAAGGCGGCGGTTATCGCACATGAATTTCCTGAATAATACATGTTTTCTGTTGATAACGGCTCGGTTTCTTCCTGATAATGATGGCCCATAAATAAACATTTTATGCATTAATGAATGATAATTAGCCCATTGTCACATATTGACACTTTTTGATGCCCCACAAGATAAGGAGGTTGCAAAATATTGTGGAAAATGAAGAAATTGCTTGTCACAAGCAATTTCTTCATTTCCCACAATGTTTTCTACCCCCCCCCCCCCCAAAAAAAAAAAAAAAAAATAAATAAAATAAAAAAAATAAACAAATTATGAAATTTTAAAATTTCATCTGATAGATGTTCACACTAGTTGGACAAGCTTATTAGGTCACCTGACCGAAGGTCATGGTGACCTTTTGCGACCGTGTTTCGTCCGTCGTCGTTCGTCGTCCATCGTGCGTTAACTTTTAACATTTTCGACTTCTTCCTGAGAACCATTGTACGGATTACAACCAAACTTGGCGGGGAGCATCCCCATGGGAAGCCGCTTCAGATTTGTACAAATCATGGAGTTATCTCCCTTTGGGGCCCCATAAGGGGCCAAAAAGGGGTTAAATAGGGTACATCTTAAAAAATCTTCTTCTCATGAATCGGCTGTTGGATTTGATTCACATTTGGTATTTAGAGTTTTTAGGGCAAGGACAACAAAGTTTGTACAAGAGAAAAAAATCCGTCCAGAAATGGCCGTGCTGGGGATGGGGGATGGGAGGGGGGTCGCGTTATTAGTTAACTTAACATTTTCGACTTCTTATTAAGAACCATTGGACGGATTTCAACCAAACTTGGCAGGAAGCATCCTAATAGGAAGCCGATTCAGATTTTGTACAAATCATGGAGTTATCTCCCTTTGTGGTCCCATAAAGGGCCAAAAAGGGGGTAAATTGGGTACATCTTAAAAAATCTTCTACTCATGAACCGGCTGTTGCATTGGATACATATTTGGAAGTTAAAGTCTTTAGGGCAAGGACTACAAAGTTTGTACAAGAGAAAAAATCCGTCGATAAATGGCTGTGCTGCGGATGGGGGGTGACAGGGGTTCGTGTTATTACTTAACTTTGAACATTTTCTACTTCTTTTTGAGAACCATTGGACAGATTTCTACCAGACTTGGCAGGAAGCATTCCAATGGGAAGCCGCTTCAGAATTTTACAAATCATGGAGTTATCTCCCTTTGGGGCCCCAAAAGGGGGTAAATAGGGTACATATTAAGAAATGTTCTATTGTTGGATTGAATTCACATTTGGTATTTGAGTCTTTAAATAAGTTTGTACAAGAGAAAAAAAGACTGTCAAGAAATGGTGGTGCTGGGGGTTGCACTTTTAGTTAACTTTTAACATTTTCCTTAACTGTTTCTGCTCATTTGATTCAGGTGACCGATAAGGCCCTCTGGGCCTCTTGTAATTTTGTCCTATCATGGGAATGCTATAATATATGATCTTCTACTACTATTGTTGGAGGATGATTGGGAGGATGACGAGGATGAAGGTCTGGACGTGGAGTTGAGTGGTCAGACACTGTCCAGTCTGCTGGACCAGGAGTTCATGACGCTGACCGATGACCTCGAGGAGGAGGAAGATGACCCGGACGCCGTCGCCGACCCCGTCAACCAAATAAACTTACAGGTAAATAGGCATACACTTGGTGTGATTTAAATCAATCAAACGGCATAACTTCCTGTGAATATATATCTTTCAACATGCAGGAAATATATGTGACCTGTCACACTAAAAGGGTTAGCAAGTGTCAACAAGATATCTCATTTGGAAAATAAACTTATATTAAGGTAGGAAAATCAATCTAGACAAAGAAAATAACCTTTAAGTGAACATTTTAGAAACTTATTCCATCTGGATAGACTGAGCAGACTGACTAGGGTGGATATGTTTCATAATTCCCAGAATGTCCGTACAAAAGAGTGTTAAATAAAATCTTGAACAACATACAGTAAACTGTGGTGTAATGAAAAGAGAATGTTGTTCTTAGAGTGAAAGGAGGTCTTTAAATGAAATATTTAATACATTTCAGGTGTATATTACAGAGTTTTTACAGACATTTTCCCAGCAGACTTACTACAGCATGTTTTCATCAAACCACACCGACACAGAGAGACATGTATTACAGTCCATAAATATACAAGCGTGACATAAACAGACAATTTTATCATTTTAAAGGGTTTTAGGCTTCTTATCTGACTGCATTTATACTTTTGTAGTGTGGAAGGCTCATTGCAGAAACAAACTCTGTGGATGCAAAGCTTAACCCATTACCAAACAGCAACAATTAAGACAGCTCCTAATTTCAAGTTAATGAAATTTCAAAATTTTTGGTGTTCCTGGATAGAAAACATTGTCGGAAATAAAGAAATTGCTTGTCGCAAGCAATTTCTTCATTTTCCACCATGTTTTCCAAAGCCTTTTTTACCAAGGGAGTCAAAAGGAGTCATTGTGTGGTAATGGGTTAAGGGTTTGTTTCTGCCTTCAGACAAATTGCTTGGCAAATTGTTTTAGTGTGATATACTCAATTTTACTGAGAAAAAGACTGCCTTTGCAAGTTTAATTTGCTCTTTAAAAAACATTACGATGACATCTCAAGCTGTCTGTCTAAGATAAAACTCCTTATTTTAAAGCATTTGACTTGTTAGTTTAAAAAAGAGCTTTCATTTCTTGATATGGCAATTGTGAAACAAGGAAGAATAATGTTATTTCAAACAATGTAATCATATGTTAGTCATTTTTGATGGAATTCCACTGTGAAGGTTTCTTTGGTCTAGTGTTTCTGTCTAGATATGGGTATTGCAATAGTTATGTTGTTAAAATATTCCATATTGGAGATTCTTCCTTTGTTTGAACCTTTCCCAAATATGCGCTAGTATTACTTGGGAAAGGGTTCACAAATTGTGATACACAGTGTTGTGTTTTATAGATAAGAAGCTGCCTACTTTGTAGTGATCTTCCCATGAATTTTTCTATAAGTTTTCAATTACAGTCGAATCTCTTTATGTCGAACCTCCCTTAGCCGAAGTTCTCCCTACGTCGAAGTAATTTTCAAGTCCCGATTCTTTTGTTCTATACATTTCAACCTCTATACGTCGTTTTCTCTTGCACGAACTTCCTCCTTACGTCGAACCAATTTCGAACCAAGTCCAACCGCCTATATTTGCACATATTCACTCCTCTATATGACGAACATCAAACTTACACGATGATAATTGCAATCCAGTCAGTTTTTCACACCTTTCGACCCGTCAACTTGAGCAATCAACACATGTGTTTACCTTTATCGAATATTGATTTTTACCTGATTGTGTTTGATTTGTTCTATTAATTACTGTTGAGGTCATGGGTGGGTGATTTGATGATTTGAAATTATACAGCGTTACATTTCGTCCATGTAAGTGCGAAACCTCAGATGTAAATTTTTGCGATTTACAAAGTAAAACATTGTGTGCCCAGTTAAGACAATTCTTGAAGGTTTTGAGATATTGTACTGGTCAATATTAATGACACCTTATTAGTGAACAATACATGTATGTCCAAATATCAAGTAAACCTTTCAGTTTGGGAAAAGAATTTGCACTTTTTTCTTTCACCTTAAAAATCTTCCAAAAACGAGGTATGAGGTTGTGCATTTACAAAGACGATTTGTTATTCAAAATGACTACAGAAACATCTAACGCTTATTTCACGCAGGGGGGGGGGGGGGGGGGGGGGTAACCAGCAACTCCGACCGACATGACGTGACGTGCCCATAAAAGCGATGATGGCCGCTTGTCTCAAAAATATCTCTTTGTCGAACATTCTATACGTCGAAGTTTTCTCGTAGGTCCCACGAAGTTCGACATAGAGAGATTTGACTGTATAACCGATCTTGAACAATTTCTCAAACAACACACCATTTTGATGTCCTCAGTAGAAAAATTGAGAGAAGAAGTAATTGCTTCACCAATTTCATTTTCCTCGTTTTCTACTTTCAAGTTTTGACAGCAATTATTTTGTCTTTAGCAACTCAATTCATGAAGGAATAGTTGAAAATTTTGTTGTTTGGGAAATGGTTACCAGTTCACAAATGAAGTTGAAGGCCTGTTTGTATGACCAAGTTTCTTACAAGATGAAGATAAATCCATATAATGAAAAGGGTTACGGGATTCAGTAATTTTATTTATTTTACTCCAAGTATTAACCATTTTAACAAAACTTTTTTGTAAGACTGAAACTTTTTATGAAAAATTTGAAAAATAAATATGTGTATTGAAAAGATGTGTAATAAATCTATTAATAAAATGTTATTCGATAAAACTTCTTGCATTTGCATCTTGCTGCTTTTACTCTTTCTCAAACATGCCATGCTTTCGTTATACCAATATGGAAAGTTTGGGAAAACATTAAAGCAAATTTAAAGAATAATGCTGATAACAAGTATTTTCTACTTTTGCCTAATTTCTGTTGCAATAATGTTCACAATAACCCATTACCAAATGGCAAAATTTTAAGCTTATCCAAATTCAAAGATGTAGCAGACGACAATTTCAAGTGAATGGAATTTTAAGGTTTTTGGTATTTCTGGGTAGAAAATATTGTGGGAAATGAAGAAATTGCTTGTCACAAGCAATTTCTTTATTTTCCACTATGTTTACTAAAGCTATTTCTACTAGGGGCGTTAAAAGGCATCATTGTGTGGGAATGGGTTAATGAATAATTGAAATTCCATAATATTTTGTCTTTTGTGGCAGCTTTCAATTTGGGACAGTTAAAGTTATTATTTCCCTAGTCCTGACTCCTTGCCTAAACAGTGACACACCTTAGAATAACAACTTAAGAAATATTGAAGAAAAGAAAGAAACTGCTTATGAAATATTTTCAACCCTTTCATAGAGAAACTTCATAACACGATAATGACAGATAAAGGTTCTCATCAGCAACACCTTGGAATTTTGATCTGCTGATTTTGAAGTTTGGGAAAGGGTTAAAACAATACAGATAGGATTTGGATTTAATGGCATTTCAAACTCTAATGTAATCAAAGCCATCTGATCAGTATCTATGCTGCTATTATACAGTTGCTACACATCTTGAATGCAAACAAGTCGATCTTGACTGAAGTGCAGTGCAATATGGATTTGATGTCTATTAGAGAAAGCTTTGGAAATAAAGAGAGAAAATGCTGATTATCAGTTTTTATGCATCATTGTTTTTTAACCACATGAAAAAGTTATTACCGGTTTTGTACATTTATTATATCCCTGCAAAACAAATGTTTGAAGCTGTTATACAATCAAAGGGTTGTATAATGTTATGGCGCTGGTTGTCCGTCTGTTAGCAATTTCTTGTGTGAGCAACTTCTCCTACAGTTACAATCCGAATTTGATCAAACTTGCCACAAATAATCTCCATGCTGTGTAGTTGTGCACACCACTTATGGAATACAGATAACTCTGAGTTATTTGCCCTTGAATTGAAAAGTGGCCAATATTACTGACAAGCCCCTCTCGTGTGTATATGCGCCGCTCCGTGAAGTTCTTGTTGCACATTTTCACTGTAAAGTAAAAGATTGTGTGGGGTTATTGAATCACATTCTGTGACAAGTTCTAGTTTTCACTCTGCAATTCGTTTGAATTTGGATGGGCCTAAAAAACCCATCCAAATATGTTATGCTACAGCAATCGCTAATGAAGAATCCTGTTCTAATATTAACCCATAACCAGATGACAAAATTTTAGGTTTGTCCAAATGCAAAGTTGTTGCAGACAACTTAAAATTAACTAATTTGGTCCTAGTAGAAATCATTGTGGGAAATAAAGAAATTGCTTGTAACAAGCAATTTCTTTATTTCCACAAAGTTTTCCAAACCTTTAATTAGTGAGGCCTCTAAAAGCATTTCTATGTTGGAATGGATTAACATGGGTGGTCTTTGAGAAAGACTTTCAGAGTATCAGCCTAGTATTGATGATAAGAGATTAGATGAGAAAATTTAAGCATGACGGTTTTTAACCCTTTCAAAATAAACAGTGAAACTTTAGACTTCTCCAACTATAGAGCTTGTAAAGACGGCAAAATATTGATGTCAAAAGTAGGAAATGTGTATGGTAGGGTATAGAAAATACGGAGGGAAAATACTGATATTGCTAATTATCAGCAAATTCATTTGACTACGTGTCTTCTCAGACTATTCTAGTGAAGTCAAAACAAGGTCTTGTTTGGGGTTAATGTTAAAACAGTGTAAAAGCAATACAACATAGACTAGAAATGCTTATCGTTTATAAAAAGGTATATTGCGTTTTTATTCACCTGAAAGGGTGTGGCTAAGCCAAAAGGTTATTCGACGAGTTTACTTCTCGATACCTTGGTTAACATAAGGGAAAAACGTGCGGCACGAGCATGAAAACATTTCGAAATTGAAAGACTGTGCGATTGTAAAACGTGTTATTAAAAAACCTCGTAAATACAGCTTGATTCAAGCTGCAGTTACAATAATTTGCAATAACACCGACGATTTACCGCTAATTGAAAACGCTGTTTCTCCTCAATCTTCAATGTAATAACCGTTTACTAGGCTCCGCCCTTTCTCCCGAAAAAAATCAGAATATAATACCAGGTAAATGGAGTAAACAAACAAACAACTTTATATTCTTTATCTTTTAATGAATTTAGAAAATTGAATTAACACTAATGGATAAAAACAAACTGGTATAAAACAATAAATACTTTTAAATAATGTTATTTCACAAATAAATATTTTCTATAAATACATTACATTGTACATGTCCAATACTCATTAACAATTTCATCAGCTCAACCCGTTTCCAAATGGCAAAATTTTAGAGTGGCCTAATTCAAAAGTTGATGCTGAACATCATGAATGTTGATTAAGATAAAATTTGCATGAAATGGAGAAAAAAATATCGAGACAAAAGGAGAAAATGATGATAATCAACATTTCCTTCTTTTGTGTCATTGTTTTCCTAAGCATTTACTAGCCAGGTCTTGTTTGGGAATGGAGTTTTGTCATGTTTTAAGAGCATAGAAAAAGACCAGTCTGCACAAATTTTGCATCCAGGTTTAAGTCTTGAAATATTAGTCTTTTTCCAGGTAGAAATGTTTAATATTCCTTTCCCAAATGGCAAAAAATTAGGGTGATCCATTTTGACAGATGCTGCAGACAATAAGTAAATACTGATAAAGATTGCACCCATGCACAATATGGCAGAAAAAATATTGTGACAAAAGAAGAAAAGTCTTGTGTCACAATCTTTTCCCAAGCTTTTTCTATGAGGGACATCAAAACCAGGTTTTGTTTGGGAAAGCCGAGCCCGGATAGCTCAGTCGGTTACGTCGGAGTCTGTCAATCCTGGGGTCTCGAGTTCGAACCCCGGCTCGGCCAGTATCCATTCTGACATTTGACAAAAGTCATTTGTCTCTCACCAATGGGTGTGAATCATCTATGTGAGAGAGCAGCTGGAGGCTCGGTTTGGATATTGTGGTTGTACTGGTGCGAGAAATGCCAGGAACCCACGGATAGGTGCTCCAGCCGCCGCGATATGACCCTGGTAGTTGAAAACGGCGTAAAACCCCAATAAACTCGAAACTTGTTTGAGAAAGGGTTCTTTGTAATGGATGAAAACACAACCATATCTTATAAATATCATTAAAAATTTTCTTTCTTTCTTATAAGTTTGAGCAAATATGTAATACAAAATAACAGACCCTTCACAAATAAACAAGATGGGGACTGTACACAAGGGCGTAGCGCCCATTACGTATAATACGCACATGCGTAATGTGAAAAATCACAAATAGGTCGTAGGTTGCTTTGTATCGTTTTTAGCTCAACTGGCCTTTCAGGCCAGCGGGCTATTGTCATGGCGGTGTGTCCGTCGTGCGTGGGTGTGTCCGTCCATGCGTGCGTCCGTAAACTTTTTCTTTAAAAATCTTCTTCTCAAAAACTACTGGATGGATTTCAACCAAACTTCACAGGAATGATCCTTGGGTGACCCTCTCTCAGATTCCTTCAAAGAATATGGATTGAATCAGTATAACCTGAGTTATCTGCCCTTGAATGTCAAAAATAGCAGGTTTTCACTAGTTTTCTTCTAAAATCTACAAATATTGAACAATCAAGACAAAACTTTGACAGAATCGTGCTGACTATAAGATCTTGCCGTGGTAAAATTTTCAGCTTGATCTGAATTTTACATCATGAGTTATGTGCCCTTGAAATTGAAAAAATTGCCATTTTCAGCTGTATTTTGACTTTGTTTTCACTCTAGCAACTACAAATATTGTCTAAACAAGACAAAACTTTGACAGAATAATACTGACTATAAGATCTTGCCTTGGTAAAATTTTCAGCTTGATCTGAATTTTATAGCATGAGTTATGTGCCCTTGAAATTGCCAAAAATTATCATTTTCGGCTCCATTTTGCTGGTTTTGACTTTATTTTTACTCTAAAATCTACAAATATTAACCAATCAAGACAAAACTTGGACAGAATATATATAAGCATTATATGCTGCCTGGGTGTAATTTTCAGCTTGATCGGAATCTTACATCATGAGTTATGTGCCCTTGAATTTGACAAAATTGCCATTTTCGACTTTGTTTTCACTCTAACAACCACAAATGTTAACCAATCAAGATGATACTTGGAAAGAATCTTGTTGACAACAAGGTCTTGCTTATGTGTAATTTTCAACATTATCACACTGTTACAATCTGAGTTATGTGCCCTTGAAATTGACAAAATTTCAGTTTTTCGACACTTTTTCCACTCTTGAAGCCACAAATATTGACTAATTTAGACAAAATTTGAACAGAATGATAGTGACCATAACATCTTGCATGTGTTTAATTTTCGATTTGATTTTAAATATACATACTGAATTATTTGTCTTTGAATTTGGCAAAATCACAGTTTTCAATTTTATTATCGCTCTAACATCCCTAAAATATTAGTCAATCATTTACTTTTTTTGCATTGACCACATGACTGCTGCTTTTGACTTTGTTTTTTGCTGTAAGAACCATAAGTATTCAAAAATCTAGTCAAAACTTGGATTTGATATTAAAAGAAATTCAGGCCTGTGGAGCGACTCAAGACCTTCAGGTCTTTCTAGTTAGGGTCAGTTTTGCTGTTTTTGTGTCTCAAAATGCACATAGAATGCACGAAAACAAGTCTTACAAATCAAAATTTTCTCGGGGAGACCCCAAACCCCTTGAGAGCGGGGATATCTCCTCTCGTGCTCTCACACTCTCGGGCCTACGGTGCTTGTGCGTAATATAAATAAATGGCTATGCCCATGGTACATGTAATGGAACAAATGATATTGTAAATAAGTTGTCTATAAAACACATGTCCCTGCTTTTCTGCAAAAACTATGTATCTGCAGCTTAAAACAAGGAACAGATGCGAGTTTTTCGTAGAAAAGCGACAATGTATTATTATATGACACTGACAAGTTTCTTAAAAGCAGAAATCTCAAGTAAATATAAACAAATTAAATTAACTCACTAATTTATACACTAAAAATATGTTTCAGACCTAAAATTAGGTGTAGCACTAAAAATACAAAATAGACAAATGGCTTGGAAAATCTGGTCAGTCAATTACAATATGCATTGTAGATATTCTAAATGATTCAGAAATAGTCTAGGAGCCAGGTCCTGGAATGGAACTTTTCTTGCAACCGGTGACCTATAAAATTTTGAGTGGTATTTTTCAATACATTAGGGTCCCATGCTTTGGTTAAGGGTGGATGACATGCTTAAAAGTGGTAGGATTTTTTTTAAATTAAGGTCAAAGGTCATTCGGTGCACTTCTCATACATACCTCCTAAAATATCCCATAACTTACTCATTTTTTAAGCTAAAACAATTATTTTGGTATCAAATTAAAGCTAATGATTTGCACTTTGACTTACATGAATAATATATAATTTCTTGATTTTCAGTATTTTTGAATATTCATAAATATAGAAAAAATTGGCTAAAAATCACCAAAATAAGTTTTGTCTACAAGTGAAAAAAAAGTTTTAAAAATACCAAAGGTATGTTTTTGTGGTTGAAATCATACTTAAAAATTGCCCAAAAACCTGTTCTTGACTTATATGTATTTCTTCACAGAATTAGTCTTTAGCTTAGGCTTGTAGTCATAGGTAAAAGTGGGTGGGGTATTTTTCCCTAAAATTACAAAACATGCAAACATTGATGTAACAATAAATCTTACACATAAATGTGATGATTTATTAGAATTTATTGTTTTAAAATCATATTTGCAGGGATTTGTAAAGCTTTTAATGCATATTCCTGAAAATTAATTTGAATTTTAAGAGCCAAATAATAATTCAATAAAACAGCATACGAGATGGATACAGGTCATATCAGCACCACAATGTCAAAATAATGACTCTTAATGAATATTTATCAAGTATCTAGTACAATTAGATAAAACAAGACTAAGATTAGCATAGTCAGCAGCTGAAAATATTCCTCTTTCTATCTTACGGACAAAGGACATTAAGAAGACCCATGCCAGATTTTCAGGAATCAGAACAACATGGGGATGGTCAGAATTTGCTTTGTTGTGTAGTGCATTGCTTTTATAGACCCAAAAGTAAAGCCATTTTAGAGCTGGAACTAAATTTTTCACTATCAAGGTTCATTGTCACATAAATGTTACTATAAATATAAAGTGCGGTTAGTTAATTATATACACTTGATTTAGAAGAACAGACTTGATTTAGAAGAACTAAATGAACTTCATTTGAAATTTCCTTGTGCAGAAATAATCTAGCTATCCAGGTTGACCATTCCATACAATATTTTGTGAACATATTTCTTATCTTTTTGTATGCCCGACAACCTAGCATGGGTCTCTTTAAAGATAATTACGAAACTGCCATCATTGCAATGCTTACACCTGGTAGCCTTACGAGAACATTCGAATATGTATACATAAAATGTAATTTGGAACAGAATATTCCATTCTGTGAATACATATCAATATCATCAGTCTAAAATGTGAATGTTGTGATGTGTGGTTTAATGAAGGTCTCCAAGAGTAACCATGAACATGTTAGTATCGTATATTCATTTATGTACATGCCTTCAATAGGGACAACAGAGGATCTGGTCTTTGGGTTTAATTAATTTTGTGACCCAATAAGCTTTTAATTGTACAAGGAATTGAACTCAATAGGCCCTATATATCTTATCATGCGAATCATTTATTGCATGTGACATTTTGTTACAAGTAAATAGTAGAAAATAAAGATACCACAATTGTTGATCCATCCTTCTCAATCCCATCATGATAACATAACTTTGTTCATTGATTCACGACTGTAATACGTATTTGAGTAGACACAGAGAAACTTTTGGTTTAAAAAAGTGGAAATTTTTGGACCTGTCAGGCCCGTAGGAACAAGGGGGGCTAGGCCCCCCAATGTTGGCCAAAAATGCCGAATTTTCTTAATTTTACACTGAAAATTTTAGGAAAATCCAAATTAGCCCCCCAAGGGCTAGGGCTTTAGCCCCCCCCCCCCATATGAAATTGCTTTCTACGGGCCTGCCTGTGGTTGTTCTAACACCACAACAATATACCTGACAAAAATCTGGACAATGTTTTACTTATTACATGGCTAAAACTATTCCTAGTAAAGCGTGCATCTTTCATTTGTATCTATATCAAAGAAATCATTGAATCTTTCCCAAACAAGACCTCATTTTGACGTCCCTAGGCAAAATGCTTGGGAAAACATTGATGCAAAAGGAGAAAATTCTGATTATCAGCATTTTATTTTGCCTCAATATTTTCTAGGCTATATTGTACACAAATCTAATCACCCATTTGTCGTTTTAACTTTTAAACCAACTGAGATGAAATTTTAAACACATATACTTTGAAGAATTATACATTTGATCCTGGAACAAAAACGCTGCTGTTTGGATAAGGGCGCATTCGACAGGGTGGGGTCACGTTGAGCGGGGAAACTTTTGACAATTTGTAAAGATGTGACTTATGAATCGCTTTTAAAGCAATCATATTTTGTACTTTGACTTCAACAATTGTCCCAAATGCTTGTTACCTTTGAGCGGACATTTTTCTCAGCAAAATTAATGTAACATCATCGGCTGTCATCGCTTTGCTTACATAGCAAATATGGTGCTAGGGCAATGGTATTCAATAATGATTTGAGTGTAATTTGGAAAATCAAAATCAGAGACGATCTTTATGATTATGAACATGCACAGCTAATACTTCTATGAGAAAAAACAAGCATTTGTGAGTGGTATAACCCATTTATAAATTATTCTACCTTTGATGTTTCTGACTTTAAAATATCTGGGTGTCCCAACATGACGTCGGCCAATTGTGTCCCAGAAACTATCTATAGAATTCCCCAAGTACAGTTCAGACGCTTCTTTGAGAAATAAATGCATATGTTGGAAATGTGGTATATCGTGCAGTGGCAAATATATCGAAAAGATGTAAATATTAGATGTGTAAGACAGACTTTCCTGACTTATCCATCTCAGACCTAGGTTATGCTGCTCAATATGACCCTATGTTGCCATAACAACTATAGAATGCGCCTTAATGCATAAACTTAGTTTTTGTACCCTATAATATCATAGCAGTTAGTACACAAATGAAAAATTATGACATAATTCCAGATACTTTATAAACAGCCCTCCTACATACCAAATGAGCTTTGTATGTTTAATACTTTTGGAGAAAATGCCAATGTTAAGTTTTGAACAGACAGACGGACGGACGGACCAGAGTAAAACAATATGCCCCCGATCGCTCGATACAGGGGCATAAAAATATATGGACCCATATACATTTTCTGTATAAACATAAATTCAGTATATTCCTATATTTGTAAGCACTAAAATGACCAGTATCTGAATCTACCATCACCAGCATGCCATGTATGGACCAAGGATGACAACAATAATTTAGATCCTGTAAGAATGCGTAAAGATCCTGCACCTCTAGCTTTGCTTGACATCACACAATGCTCGTGTTAAACTGACTGCCACATGCGAAGGTCTAAGTATCAAATAGAAGATCTTTTATGCACTGATGCATGTGTTTGTGAATCAGAACTGTGTAAAGACTTGAGAATCTTGATGCATCAGACAGTGATAAGGATGAGTATATATGGCATGAGTTGGGTGTATTGAAGTGTTCAGTATAGGGTAGCTGTGGACTTTACAAGTCTGGTTATTGCATCATGTGTCTTGTTGTTATTGTAGTTGTTGTTGATGATGGCGGTGATGAGGATGAGGATAGTGTTGTATATAAAGACACAGATATTACTTATATTTAGTAAAGTATACATGATGCATAAAATGAACAAAACAATGAGTTTATGCATTACCTCTGCTTTACGCAACTATCATGCAGAAGACATTTCGGTCTTACTTTCTAAAATGCACATCACTGACTATCTCCCACGAATTCATATATAATTCAGCCTAATCTTGAAAAAAGATGTCTTTGTGAAACACGAATGCCGCTGAAAAGGCCAATGATACGTTTTTAACGTTAAGCTTTTAAATAAATGGTTGATAAGGTTTGTGTGTGAACTCCCTTTGGAGAAAAGCCAATGTTACGTTTTCACGTTAATTAGTTTAAATGTTAAGTTTTCATGGTAAGGGTTGACAAGGATTAATGGAAGACCTTGGGGAAAGTCATATTGCATGGAACAGATAGATATCATTGAAAGAAGGTTACATACCAAATTGGAGCTATGCATGTGGAATACTTTTGGAGAAAAGGCCAATGTTAAGTTTTCATGTTAAGTTTCGGACTGATGGACAGACAGACAGATGGATGGACGGACGGACGGACAGACAGACAGACGGACAATGGTAAAACAATATGCCATCGATCTATCGATGCGGGGGCATAAAAACGACTAATTCGTGATCTTATTTCTATCTATGTTAAAATTTCGCTATATAAACATTTAAAGGGCCATCTTGAATTTTGTTGGCCATTTTGAACAAAAGGAGAAAGATAATTTTGAAAAATCAGATATATCGGTATCTCTAATAAGTATGTAATACTAGAGATATTGTTTTATTCACTTAAACTGTGTTTCCTGTGTATGAGCTAGTTGGTTCTAGCGCTAAATTCCTTTCCCTTTGGCTCTATAAAAGCAATGCATTACCCAACAATGCAAACTCTGACCGTCCCCATGTTGTTCTGATTCCTATAAAATATGGTACGGACATGGGGAATATTTTCAGCTGCCGATTACTATTAAATAGATACTTGATAAATATTCGCTTTAAGAGTCATAGTTTTGACACTATGGTGTTGATATAATCTGTATCCATCTAATATGCTGTTTCATTGAATTGTTATTTTGGCTCTTAAAATTCAAATTAATTATCAGGAATATGCATTTAAAGCTTTACAAATCCCTGCAAATATGATTTCAAAACAATAAATTCTAATAAAATATCACATTTATGTATAAGACATATTGTTACATCAATGTTGGCATGTTTTGTAATTTTAGGGAAAAATTACCCCACCCACTTTTACCTATGACTACAAGCCTAAGCCAAAGACTAATTCTGTGAAGAAATACATATAAGTCAAGAACAGGTTTCTGGGCAATTTTTAAGTATGATTTCAACCACAAAAACACACCTTTGGTATTTTAAAAACTTTTTTTTCAGTTGTAGACAAAACTTGTTTTGGGGATTTTTAGCCAATTTTTGCTATATCTATGAATATTCTAAAATATAGAGAATAAAAAAGTTGTATATTATTCATGTAAGTCAAAGTGCAAATCATCAGCTTTATTTTGATACTAAAATAATTGTTTTAGCTTAATAAATGAGTAAGTTATGGTGTATTTTAGGAGGTATGTATGAAAAGTGCACCGAATGACCTTTGACCTTAATTTAAAAAAAATCCTACCACTTTTAAGCATGTCATCCACCCTTAACCAAAGCATGGGACCCTAATGTATTGAAAAATACCACTCAAAATTTTATAGGTCACCGGTTGCAAGAACTTTTAATTTAACCCCCTTTGTAAAAGCTGGCTCCTAGACTAAAAGACCAAACAACAGAATGCCACAGAAGAGATTCAATATAAATGTTCACAAGACATTACATGTAATAAAAGATAACTAACTTAAGGTAGTCCACCCCTAATGATTTTCGCGCGACGTCCGGATTATTCGGGAGTGGTCCAAAACATTTGGCGGTGGAACTTCCACCGCCAAATGTTTTCGACTGCGCCCGAATAGGCTCGCATACGTTACGACGCTGCTCAAAAAAAGCTGATGTTTTATTAATCTCAAAATGGCCTCATTACGGGTATTCTACCTTAAGTACACATGTACTTGTATTTGTACTAATAAACAAATATGCAGTAAAAATCAGCAGTTTACTTTTCCAAAAAGGAAGAAATAAGAACTTTTAATTTGAAAGATACAGCAAATTACTGAATTTGAAAAAAAAAAATTCAATGCACTATGAAAACACATGTACATTTTCTAACATTTGTTTGTCATATGTGTCTCCCCAATGGGTGTAACTCAACTATGTGATATAGTAGTTGGAGGCTCAGTTTGGATATTGTAATACTGGTGAGAAAAATACTGGGAATCCATGGTTAGGTGCTCCAGCCGCTATATGACCATAGCAATTGAAAACGACGTAAAACCCAAATAAATAATTTAATATTTGTTTTGATGAAATTCAGTAATCATGAAATTGGATATTTTCACGTTAGGTATCAATGGGTTAAGATTCTATGGGAAATTTGTTTGTGCACATATCTCTGTAGAAGGCTTGTCAAAGTTTATGAACTTGGCTGCTATGTCAAGGTCACTTGAATATGTGCACAGTATCAAACAATAGCATCACATGGTACAGGGGCATGGTTTCTAGACTAGTATGGATTGAAAGAAGTTGGTTTGAGTTTATTGGGGTTTTACCCCGTTTTCAACTACCAGGGTCATATCGCGGCGGCTGGAGCACCTACTCATGGATTCCTGTTGTTTCTCAAACCAGTACTACCACAACACCCTTACCGAGCCTCCAGCTGCTCGCCCACTTAGGTTAACTATTTCAAACCCATTGGTGGGTGACAATTTTGTCAGAAAGGGTATAAGCCGCGGCCGGGTATCGAACCCGGGACCTCTCGAATGAGAGGCAGATGCGCTACCAACTGCGCTAAGGCCACGGCTTGAAAGAAGTTGGAAATTGATACCAAGTTTGTGTACATCATAGATCTAGTACAGAAGATATTGAAGGAAATCAGAATTCAGAAAGTACCAATTATCACCATTTTCTTCTTTTCCTGTAATGTTTCCCGACCCTCTCTCCTCTGGAAACATCAAACTTTAATCTTGTTTAGGAAAGAGTTAACCCATTACCAAACAAAATTTTAGCCTAGTCCAAACTCGTAGGTGTTGCAGACGACAAGTTCCATTGAACAAAATTTAACATTTTTGGTCTTGCTTGGTAGAAAACATTGTGGGAAATGAAGAAATTGCTTGTCACAAGCAATTTCTTCATTTTCCACAATGTTTTCCAAAGCTTTTATTTTGTGGGGCATCCAAAAGTGTCAATGTGTGGGAAAGGGTAAAAAGCTTCATTAAAACAAGGGGAGACGGCTCTCACTGTCATCCACTATGTGACCATTGTCAGTATACTGTGAACCATACTGCTGGGTGTGACATTCTCTAAGTCTTCACCATCCATACGAAGGAGCTGAAGCATTTGTCTGGTTTCTGGCTTGGTGTGTTAAAGCTTCATTATAACTAGGGGGAGGGGGCTCACTATCGTCCATAATGTGTCTATTAGAACCAGGAATACTCTGTTGTTGCTGATAGCTGGGCTGGGAACCATACTGTGGGGTACCGTGCTGCGGGGTACCATACTGCTGGTACCCTTGTTGTGGTTGGTTCCCTTGAGGCTGGTACCCTTGCTGTTGTGTTGAATATCCAGCAAAATTGTTATCAGTCTGTGGCCTCACAGGATACGGGAGTGAATTATTGTCATTTGGGTGATACTGATCGTTGGCTACATTAGTCCCGGATGTGAGCATCCTTGTGTTGACGTCTGTGTAGCCAGTTGTGTAGTTTGAGCTCTGGTTGTAGGTGCGTCCCCCTGCAGCTTCATGCTGGTCACTGCCAACTTCCATGGGTGTACAGCCTCCACACAGTGATAGTACCAGTACAAGTATTACAACAGATACACATCCTGCTGCTATAATGTATGGGGATATCTGGAGGATTGCACTATCTGAAACACACAAACAAACAAGTACTACAACAGATACACATTCTGCTGCTATAATGTAAGGGGATATCTGAAGGATGGCACTATCTGAAACACAAACAAACAAGTACTACAACAGATACACATCCTACTGCTATGATGTAAGGGGATATCTGAAGGATGGCACTATCAGAAACACACAAACAAACAAGTATTACAACAGATACACATCCTGCTGCTATAATGTAAGGGGATATCTGAAGGATGGCACTATCAGAAACACACAAACAAACAAGTATTACAACAGATACACATCCTGATGCTATAATGTATGGGGATATCTGGAGGATGGCACTATCTGAAACACAAACAAACAAGTACTACAACAGATACACATTCTGCTGCTATAATGTAAGGGGATATCTGAAGGATGGCACTATCAGAAACACACAAACAAACAAGTATTACAACAGATACACATCCTGCTGCTATAATGTAAGGGGATATCTGAAGGATGGCACTATCTGAAACACAAACAAACAAGTACTACAACAGATACACATCCTACTGCTATGATGTATGGGGATATCTGAAGGATGGCACTATCTGAAACACACAAACAAACAAGCATTACAACAGATACACATTCTGCTGCTATAATGTATGGGGATATCTGGAGGATGGCACTATCTGAAACACAAACAAACAAGTATTACAACAGATACACATCCTGATGCTATAATGTAAGGGGATATCTGGAGGATGGCACTATCTGAAACACAAACAAACAAGTATTACAACAGATACACATCCTGATGCTATAATGTATGGGGATATCTGGAGGATTGCACTATCTGAAACATTCAAACAAACAAGTATTACAACAGATACACATCCTGCATCTATAATGTATGGGGATATCTGGAGGATGGCACTATCTGAAACACACAAACAAGTATTACAACAGATACACATCCTGATGCTATAATGTATGGGGATATCTGGAGGATGGCACTATCTGAAACACACAAACAAACAAGTATTACAACAGGTACACATCCTGCAGCTATATAATGTATGGGGATATCTGAAGGATGGCACTCTCTGAAACACACAAACAAACGAGTATTACAACAGATACACATCCTGCTGCTATAATGTAAGGGGATATCTGAAGGATGGCACTATCTGAAACACACAAACAAACAAGTATTACAACAGATACACATCCTGCTGCTATAATGTAAGGGGATATCTGGAGGATGGCACTCTCTGAAACACACAAACAAACAAGTATTACAACAGATACACATCCTGCTGCTATAATGTAAGGGGATATCTGAAGGATGGCACTATCTGAAACACACAAACAAACGAGTATTACAACAGATACACATCCTGCTGCTATAATGTATGGGGATATCTGAAGGATGGCACTCTCTGAAACACACAAACAAACAAGTATTACAACAGATACACATCCTGCTGCTATAATGTAAGGGGATATCTGAAGGATGGCACTATCTGAAACACACAAACAAACAAGTATTACAACAGATACACATCCTGCTGCTATAATGTATGGGGATATCTGAAGGATGGCACTCTCTGAAACACACAAACAAACAAGTATTACAACAGATACACATCCTGCTGCTATAATGTAAGGGGATATCTGAAGGATGGCACTATCTGAAACACAAACAAACAAGTATTACTACAGATACACATCCTGCTGCTATAATGTATGGGGATATCTGAAGGATGGCACTATCTGAAACACACAAACAAACAAGTATTACAACAGATGCACATCCTGCTGTTATAATGTATGGGGATATCTGAAGGATGGCACTATCAGAAACACACAAACAAACAAGTATTACAACAGATACACATCCTGCTACTATAATGTAAGGGGATATCTGGAGGATGGCACTATCTGAAACACACAAACAAACAAGTATTACAACAGATACATATCCTGATGCTATAATGTATGGGGATATCTGGAGGATGGCACTATCTGAAACACACAAACAAACAAGAATTACAACAGATACACATCCTACTGCTATAATGTAAGGGGATATCTGAAGGATGGCACTATCTGAAACACAAACAAACAAGTATTACAACAGATACACATCCTACTGCTATAATGTATGGGGATATCTGGAGGATGGCACTATCTGAAACACACAAACAAGTATTACAACAGATACACATCCTGCTGCTATAATGTATGGGGATATCTGAAGGATGGCACTCTCTGAAACACACAAACAAACAAGTATTACTACAGATACACATCCTGCATCTATAATGTATGGGGATACTGTAAACCAGGATAAGTTCGCGTCAAGAAATGTTCGCGTTTTCATTCACTCGAGCTTGTTCGCGGCGTTTTAAGTTCGCGGATCAGTGCTGTCCGCGAATCGCGCGAAACAAAACACGCTATGGGGAGATTGAAATGTTGATATGTTGAATAATATGGGGAATCGGAGAATCGGATAATTACATATTGAATTATGACTGTCTTTACGATATTTTAGTCGCCATTAACAGTTTGGTCTAAGTAAGTTTCAATCGACCTATTGTTTTATTTCACACTTTATAGTATACTGGATTACAGTTTGTAACACAAAACATAGAATTTGAGCGTTACATTAACTTTACACCTATTTGCCTATAGCGTCGAGAAGCAATAATTACAGTTTTATTCAATATTATCGAAGGACGATTCAAACCTCATACCTCGTGGCTAATTTCAAACTACAGTTACGAGGTTTTAAACGTCAATCGACGTTTGCTATCATACTCGACATTGGAATGCCAAACGACCCATTTTCTCAATTCCAGGCAGGTATATCTAGTTGAATAAGTTGGTTTATCTTTCAATGTCGTGAAATAAAGAATTTTTTTTCACTTACATCCTGTTATGAAAAAGTTATTTCCCTTGTTTACATATTAACAAATACGTATATGTGTAAATAAAACATCTCCCCATAGGTTTTCCAGAAAAAAACTATCGAAGCGATTAAAGTTCGCGTTTTTATTGAAAGTAGCCTATTCGCGGCGTTTTAAGTTCGCGGATCACATCCACCCGCGAAAGACGCTAACTTAAAAAGCGCGAAATAATTTCCTGGTTTACAGTATCTGGAGGATGGTACTATCTGAAACACACAAACAAACAAGTATTACAACAGATACACATCCTGCTGCTATAATGTATGGGGATATCAGGAGGATGGCACTATCTGAAACACACAAACAAACAAGTATTACTACAGATACACATCCTACTGCTATAATGTATGGGGATATCTGGAGGATGGCACTATCAGAAACACACAAACAAACTAGTATTACAACAGATAAACATCCTGCTGCTATAATGTATGGAGATATCTGGAGGATGGCACTATCTGAAACACACAAACAAACAAATATTACAACAAATACACCTCCTACTGCTATAATCTATGGGGATATCTGGAGGATGGCACTCTCTGAAACACACAAACAAACAAGAATTACAACAGATACACATCCTGCTGCTATAATGTATGGGGATATCTGGAGGATGGCACTATCTGAAACACACAAACAAACAAGTATTACTACAGATACACATCCTGCTGCTATAATCTATGGAGATATCTGGAGGATGGCACTATCTGAAACACACAAACAAACAAGTATTACAACGGATACACATCCTACTGCTATAATGTATGGGGATATTTGGAGGATGGCACTATCTGAAACACACAAACAAACAAGTATTACAACAGATACACATCCTTATGCCATAATGTATGGGGATATCTGGAGGATGGCACTATCTGAAACACACAAACAAACAAGTATTACAACAGATACACATCCTTATGCCATAATGTATGGGGATATCTGAAGGATGGCACTATCAGAAACACACAAACAAACAAGTATTACAACAGATACACATCCTTATGCCATAATGTATGGGGATATCTGGAGGATGGCACTATCTGAAACACACAAACAAACAAGTATTACTACAGATACACATCCTACTGCTATAATGTAAGGGGATATCTGAAGGATGGCACTATCTGAAACACACAAACAAACAAGTATTACAACAGATACACATCCTACTGCTATAATGTAAGGGGATATCTGAAGGATGGCACTATCTGAAACACAAACAAACAAGTATTACTACAGATACACATCCTGCTGCTATAATGTATGGGGATATCTGAAGGATGGCACTATCTGAAACACACAAACAAACAAGTATTACAACAGATGCACATCCTGCTGTTATAATGTATGGGGATATCTGAAGGATGGCACTATCAGAAACACACAAACAAACAAGTATTACAACAGATACACATCCTGCTACTATAATGTAAGGGGATATCTGGAGGATGGCACTATCTGAAACACACAAACAAACAAGTATTACAACAGATACATATCCTGATGCTATAATGTATGGGGATATCTGGAGGATGGCACTATCTGAAACACACAAACAAACAAGAATTACAACAGATACACATCCTACTGCTATAATGTAAGGGGATATCTGAAGGATGGCACTATCTGAAACACAAACAAACAAGTATTACAACAGATACACATCCTACTGCTATAATGTATGGGGATATCTGGAGGATGGCACTATCTGAAACACACAAACAAGTATTACAACAGATACACATCCTGCTGCTATAATGTATGGGGATATCTGAAGGATGGCACTCTCTGAAACACACAAACAAACAAGTATTACTACAGATACACATCCTGCATCTATAATGTATGGGGATACTGTAAACCAGGATAAGTTCGCGTCAAGAAATGTTCGCGTTTTCATTCACTCGAGCTTGTTCGCGGCGTTTTAAGTTCGCGGATCAGTGCTGTCCGCGAATCGCGCGAAACAAAACACGCTATGGGGAGATTGAAATGTTGATATGTTGAATAATATGGGGAATCGGAGAATCGGATAATTACATATTGAATTATGACTGTCTTTACGATATTTTAGTCGCCATTAACAGTTTGGTCTAAGTAAGTTTCAATCGACCTATTGTTTTATTTCACACTTTATAGTATACTGGATTACAGTTTGTAACACAAAACATAGAATTTGAGCGTTACATTAACTTTACACCTATTTGCCTATAGCGTCGAGAAGCAATAATTACAGTTTTATTCAATATTATCGAAGGACGATTCAAACCTCATACCTCGTGGCTAATTTCAAACTACAGTTACGAGGTTTTAAACGTCAATCGACGTTTGCTATCATACTCGACATTGGAATGCCAAACGACCCATTTTCTCAATTCCAGGCAGGTATATCTAGTTGAATAAGTTGGTTTATCTTTCAATGTCGTGAAATAAAGAATTTTTTTTCACTTACATCCTGTTATGAAAAAGTTATTTCCCTTGTTTACATATTAACAAATACGTATATGTGTAAATAAAACATCTCCCCATAGGTTTTCCAGAAAAAAACTATCGAAGCGATTAAAGTTCGCGTTTTTATTGAAAGTAGCCTATTCGCGGCGTTTTAAGTTCGCGGATCACATCCACCCGCGAAAGACGCTAACTTAAAAAGCGCGAAATAATTTCCTGGTTTACAGTATCTGGAGGATGGTACTATCTGAAACACACAAACAAACAAGTATTACAACAGATACACATCCTGCTGCTATAATGTATGGGGATATCAGGAGGATGGCACTATCTGAAACACACAAACAAACAAGTATTACTACAGATACACATCCTACTGCTATAATGTATGGGGATATCTGGAGGATGGCACTATCAGAAACACACAAACAAACTAGTATTACAACAGATAAACATCCTGCTGCTATAATGTATGGAGATATCTGGAGGATGGCACTATCTGAAACACACAAACAAACAAATATTACAACAAATACACCTCCTACTGCTATAATCTATGGGGATATCTGGAGGATGGCACTCTCTGAAACACACAAACAAACAAGAATTACAACAGATACACATCCTGCTGCTATAATGTATGGGGATATCTGGAGGATGGCACTATCTGAAACACACAAACAAACAAGTATTACTACAGATACACATCCTGCTGCTATAATCTATGGAGATATCTGGAGGATGGCACTATCTGAAACACACAAACAAACAAGTATTACAACGGATACACATCCTACTGCTATAATGTATGGGGATATTTGGAGGATGGCACTATCTGAAACACACAAACAAACAAGTATTACAACAGATACACATCCTTATGCCATAATGTATGGGGATATCTGGAGGATGGCACTATCTGAAACACACAAACAAACAAGTATTACAACAGATACACATCCTTATGCCATAATGTATGGGGATATCTGAAGGATGGCACTATCAGAAACACACAAACAAACAAGTATTACAACAGATACACATCCTTATGCCATAATGTATGGGGATATCTGGAGGATGGCACTATCTGAAACACACAAACAAACAAGTATTACTACAGATACACATCCTACTGCTATAATGTAAGGGGATATCTGAAGGATGGCACTATCTGAAACACACAAACAAACAAGTATTACAACAGATACACATCCTACTGCTATAATGTATGGGGATATCTGGAGGATGGCACTATCTGAAACACACAAACAAGTATTACAACAGATACACATCCTGCTGCTATATAATGTATGGGGATATCTGGAGGATGGCACTATCTGAAACACACAAACAAACAAGTATTATAACAGATACACATCCTGCTGCTATAATGTATGGGGATATCTGGAGGATGGCACTATCTGAAACACAAACAAACAAGTATTACAACAGATACACATCCTGCTGCTATAATGTATGGGGATATCTGGAAGATGGCACTATCTGAAACACAAACAAACAAGTATTACAACAGATACACATCCTGCTGCTATAATGTAAGGGGATATCTGGAGGATGGCACTATCTGAAACACACAAACAAACAAGTATTACAACAGATACACATCCTGCTGCTATATAATGTATGGGGATATCTGGAGGATGGCACTATCTGAAACGCACAAACAAACAAGTATTACAACAGATACACATCCTGCTGCTATATAATGTATGGGGATATCTGGAGGATGGCACTATCTGAAACACACAAACAAACAAGAATTACAACAGATACACATCCTGCTGCTATATAATGTATGGGGATATCTGAAGGATGGCATTATCTGAAACATACAAACAAACAAGTATTCCAACAGATACACATCCTGCTGCTATATAATGTATGGGGATATCTGGAGGATGGCACTATCTGAAACACAAACAAACAAGTATTACAACAGATACACATCCTGCTGCTATAATGTAAGGGGATATCTGGAGGATGGCACTATCTGAAACACACAAACAAACAAACAAGTATTACAACAGACACATCCAGCTGCTATAATGTATGGGGATATCTGGAGGATGGCACTATCTGAAACACACAAACAAACAAGTATTACAACAGACACACATCCTGCAGCTATAATGTATGGGGATATCTGGAGGATGGCACTATCTGAAACAAACAAACAAACAAGTATTACAACAGATACACATCCTGCTGCTATAATGTATGGGGATATCTGGAGGATGGCACTATCTGAAACAAACAAGTATTACAACAGATACACATCCTGCTGCTATAATGTATGGTGATATCTGAAGGATGGCACTATCTGAAACACACAAACAAACAAGTATTACAACAGATACACATCCTACTGCTATAATGCATGGAGATATCTGAAGGATGGCACTATCTGAAACACACAAACAAACAAGTGAGACCAGTCACAGTGGCGGATCCAGAGGGGGTTCGAGGGTTCAAATGAACCCCCCGTCCTGGGATCTGATTATTTAATTTTCATGCAGAAATTCAGTTAAATTTCTTTAACCCTTTCCCAAACGACAAATGTTTTGGGCATTAGAATTTCAAAGCTGCTGCAGACGACAAAATGGTCGGATGTTGTTAAAGATACTATTTGTGTAGAATATAGCTCAGAAAATATTGAGGCAAAAGGAGAAAATGCTGATTATCAGCTCTTTTTGTCTCAATGTTTTCCCGAGACTTACCTTTTAGGGACGTCAAAACCAGGTCTTGTTTGGGAAAGGGTTTATAAAAAGAAACCCCCCCCCCCTTTTCCCCTTTTTGTATATTCGAACCCCCTTCATAAAAATCCTGGATCCGCCGTTGAGTCATGCAGAAAGGGACCAAAGAACACAAAAGACCACAAAAAAAACACATCGACCCAACTCAGTCTATGAAGGTTGAATAGATTCATGTACCTTTTAGCCCTGAAGATGATTTTCTGAATAACATTTTTTTCAGACATTCCATATAACTAGATCTATGTTCATTTTTGAAAAGCAATACACGTATTTGGTTTCACTGTACAGGGTAGAATCTTTTCTTATAGTGATTTAATCTTTTCCCAAACAAGACCTGGTTTCGACGTCCGTTACTGAACAGGCTTGGAAAAACTTTGAGACAAACGGAAAACTGCTATTAAGTTGATAAATTTACCAGCAGTTTCTCCTTTTGTCTCAATATTTTCTGCACTTTATTGTAGTTTGTACACAAATTTTATCTTTATTTCAACCAATTTTGTCTTCTGTACTTACAGTAACAGCTTTCAAATTGTACTGGCTTAAAATTTAATTGTTGAACCCTTTCCCAAACAAGACCTGGATTTGATGCCCCTAATAAGAATAGCTTGGGAAAACATTGAGGCAAAAGAAGAAACTGCTGATAACCAGCAGTTTCTCTTTTGCCTCAATATTTTCTTGGCCATATTTTACAGAAATCTTAT
This sequence comes from Fragum sueziense, assembly GCA_963680895.1. NCBI lineage: Eukaryota > Metazoa > Mollusca > Bivalvia > Cardiida > Cardiidae > Fragum > Fragum sueziense. The sequence goes on from OY804597.1 coordinate 5,299,172, forward strand.
CTTTAATAACACCCATTCTGTCATTTGTCACAGTTTTTCAAGTGGATCACCCTGTAATTTTGTCGTTTGGGAACGGGTTAAAGGACTTCCTTGATGATCCCTTAAAGGCTTTAAACAACAAATTTAATTGCCCTTGACATACTTATTTTGAAAAAACACACTCTTTTAATGCATCACCTTGGTCTTGCAAGTGGCAAAATTGGTGTAAATAAATGCACATATGGCAGAAACAGTATTGAAGGAAAGGTAGAAAATGCTGATTATCAGCATATTCACTTTTCCTTCAATGTTTTCTGGTCTCTCCTTCAGAGATGTCAAAACCTGGACATGTTTGGGAACAGGTTAACCCTTTCCCAAACAACACAGGTCTGCTTTTGATGTCCCTATTAGAGAAGGCTTGGAAAAACATTGATGCAACAGAGGATAATGCAGTTACTTATTTTGCCTCAATATTTTTTATATCTTTGTCAACATCCATTTTGTGATCTGTAGCAGCTTTTAAATCTGACCTACACAAAATTTTGCTGTTTGGGAAAGGGTTAAAACATACCTTTTTCACTCTGTATTCCAGCACTGTGGCCACATCCAACACAAAATGAGAAAACAAAACAAAGGAATGGAAGACTGGAAGACATTTCTGCAAGAAGATTCACTGTTTATTCTGAAAATTAAAAAGAAAAACAACATGGATGTTCCAATGTTTTTTAAAACTCCTCGGACAGTACAGTAGGCTAATCTACCAGCGGTAGATCTATTCAACTTTTTTTTTTCATTTTAAAGATTTATTTTTTAGAAGTCCTTAACATTTAAGAGCACCAAAAGGAACCTTTGTTTGGACAATTTCTTAGCCCTTCCCATATATTGACTTTTTGATGCCCAACAACAAGATAAAGGCTTAGTTCTATAAAGAATTAGAGCGAGTGCACCTATTACCGAACACCTAAGCCACTATTTTAAATGTTCGCAAATACAACCACCCTCGCCGAACTTTTTGTCGCCTATGGCAACGTCAATGTATATGACATCGTTTCGTCATATATCGAGACCAAAGTGAATGTGAGTTTTATTATGGTAGATATTCGCTGTGAAAGTCATGGGGTGTACGATTGCAATTCCGAACGGTGGTTGTAAATCCGAATACAAGTGGTTCTAATTCCGAACATTAGCAAGATTTCTTTTAACCCTTTCCCGAATGACAAAATTTTAGGGTGATCCACATCAAAAACTGCCACAAATGACTAAATGGATTCTATAAAAGATAGGATTTGTGTAAAATATGGTTAAGAAAATATTGAGGCAGATGGAGAAACTGCTGGTTATCAGCAGTTTCTTCTTTTGCCTCAGTGTTTTCCAAAACACTTCATATTGGGGACGTCAAAACCAGGTCTTGTTTGGGAAAGGGTTAAATAACCAAAGAAAGACATGCAAACTTCTTTCATGATATTTACCACCCTTAAAACTATGCTTAACTAACATTATAATTAACAACAGGTCGCGGATATCAATGAAAAAAGTAAATTTACAAATCAGTTCAAGGATGTACCTATTACCGAACACCCAAGCCGCAATTCTAAGAGTTCGGTAAATGCACAAACCCTCCCTGAACCTTTAAAATGTGAAAAAGTACTTTCCCAAGTGGCAAATATCGTAAAATAAGTATTCATTTTGCTGTCTGTGAGTCCTCACTAAATTGATAATAAGTGATCAGAATTAGCATTTTGAAATGATTGTTCGGAAATAAAACCACCGCACAAAATCTAAGGTTTTAATTCCAAACCCCAACTTTCTGATACTTAGATACATTCTAGCCCCCAAAACACAATCTAGCATGGTAAATCATCATTTATTCACCATTAAAAGTTATTTGGGTAGGAAAAATAGTGTGGCCGTTGATAATGAAAACCTTACGAAATGTCCGAGGTGGAATCATTTCATGCATAATTTTAATTGCCTACAGAGTTGAATTCAAACTTTGGCATTTATTTCGGCCACCAACATCATAACTAGACCCAAAATAGCCAGAAAGGGAGATGACATATGCGTCATGAAAAAGAGGTCTCTGAGTCATTTAAGTGCATTTTTGTGATGCTGTGAGATGTTAAAAATATTGTTCGGATTTAAACGCTGTTCGGAATTATGTTCACCCGCTCTATAATTCAACTAGATCTAGATCTTTAGAATTTGGATTTTAACCAGTCTTAAATCTTGACATTTGGGAAAGGGTTTAACCTTTGGAATCATGATAAAACCTAGATCTGTAAGAATAAAGGAACAGGTAGATCCAATTTTCACAAAATCGATGGTCAAAACTGGTTATTCATTTTATTTTTCATTCTTCCTGTAACTGGACTCTTTCATCATGTTGAAGATTCATATGACAGCTCTACATCATATTCTTCATTTCCTACAAAGTTTTCTACCCAAAAAGACCAAAAACGTTAAAAATTCGTCCATCAGAAATTGTCGTCTGCAACGCCTCTGAATTTGGACAAGTCCGAACTTTTGTCGTTTGGGGACTTCAAGAATGACAAGTGTTGACTTACAGCAGATTTTCATCTTCCTTATTGACAACTTTGCATAACACCTTTTAACTTCTATGTTGCCTCTTATTAAAAAATCTGGTGATATTTTGAAATTACCGAGAAATTGCAAAATTATTGAAAATAGCGGAAGTTTATTTTCTGTTTTGTCTGGTTCCCCTTCAAGTTTCGCCCGAATAGTTTTGGGGTATTTCTTGTTACATGAGCAGCGGATCTAAGGGTTTTCAGCTTTAGTCTACTGGGTTTATTCGATATTGCATTATTTTAACTTTATATGGGCCAGGAAATATTCTTTTTAAAAAGCCAAAAGTAAAGTTGATATGCTGAACCTGCTTCAATGGCAAACAGGATAGAGGAAATAGCTTGAAAAAAAAAAGAAACGAGTAAGAATTCCCCTCGAAAACGAAAGTAGAATTCCTATATTGAATACAGAGAAGTGTTGATATTTATAAGTAGATCTAGAATGAGTAGAAAGAGTGGACTCTGGCTGCTATTTTTTGTGGCGTATGCTGTCCCATTTTTGCTTCTTTGTATTAGTTTTTTCACACCATTGTGGGTGTTCCAGGACGGGATGAGGAGGGGGTTGTTCTACCAGTGTCCAGACAAAACAGATAATACAGCGAAGGATTGCTCTTTATATAGTAAGCAATATTCTGACAAGATTTAAAACAAGAAACAAAACAATGAAGAAATATATAATGCCTTTTTGATCACAGGAAATGTTAGCGATTTTGATGGTGTGTCTCTCCTTTAACAAGGAAGAGACACCGTCAAAATCGCTGAAAATCCCTGTGTTTTTGATGGGTGAGAAAGCCTCAGAGGCAGATAGATATACAGACAGAGAGAGGGTGAGGGAGAGAGTCCCTGCTACAGATTTTATTTGACATTGCACAGCTTATCATAAATTACACACCTGAACTTTTTTCTAAATTAAATTCGGTAGATCTAATATTTTCATGTAGCCTACCTTTTATATCTATGTGCCAAGATAAATCTACAATTCTTCTTTTAAACATGTATTGTTCGGTTAGATCTACTAGTATCTGCAAAATATGAACATGCTTTGCATAAAGATCAGTGCCTTGTGAAATGAAATCATGTCACGCTAAAAGGGACCTTATCCGAACTCAAAAAATCCAAATTTTGACAAACTTGTCAGACTCAGCGCTGGTCAGCCAGATCTTGTATGCAAAAAATGAACATATAGTAAGACAGGGAAAACATTCCGGGTTTAGAAAATTACATACAAGTTAAAAGTGTCGGCCCTAGTCTGGCTGCGCGGACTGCGCAGACTGACTAGGGTCGATATTTTTCACAAAACCATTAAGGTCCCTTTTAGCGAGACGGGTCACATATATAACATTTCCAACATTGTTTCTACTTCAAAATCGGTAAAAAGAGTATACTCTGTTAACTCTTTTCCTTCAGAAACGACGTTCCTAAAAGAAAACGCGATGGGAAACATTGCGACCAAATAACAATGCTGATTATCAGTATTTTCTCTGTTATCTCAATATTTTCTTGTGTATAGCTTCATTTTCGTTTACATTAATTGTGTCGTCTTCGACAGCCTTTCAAAATGGAACAGGTTAAATATTTTCTTTATGAACCCGTCAAGGCAGCTTGTAATTCGGTGTTTTAAATCGATGCTTTTCAACGAAAACCTCGTAACTGCAGCTTGTTTTAAGCTGCAGTTACGGGGTTTTCGTTGAAAAGCGACGGTATTTTTGTTCTGCAGTGCCTGACCGCGCCACTATCGGTATAGAAGGGACAAGTCTCGTGCTGATGTTGATCAGTCTGTTCAACACGTGTTGTTCTCTCATACTGTATGGACCAGACGAGTTTGACGATTTTGATAACGACGACAAAGAAGGATGTTTTTACACATCTAATGCCATTGTCTTTTATGTTTGCTCAATAGCATTTTATCCTGTCACAGGTGGGTGCATTGTTCTGCAATGTTCTGTGCGTTCCTCATACAACTGCCGAAATAGGGCCTATAGAACTTTAATCTAAAATTTATAAGCATTATTAAAATCTTTTGAGCTATTGAATTAGTGTGCTGACATCGTGCCATAACCTGTCGTCATTTTGTAGATCTGGTATAGCCTACGCGTTTTTTCTAGTTCAATTGACTCTCTCCGTAAGACCTGGGTAATGTGCTATGTGACCAGTTATGGAACGAAATATGTATGGTGCGAATAGACGATTTCAAGGGAAGTAATTTCCATTGCTATCAAATTTTGAATGTTTGACTTTATTAGGGCGTATTGGGTTCTTTTTTTGCCCACTGTACCCTTTATACAATTTAACCGGAAATCTGAGCATTCCGTTGACTACGAAAACAGGCGATATTCATTGCATCTAACGGTACTTTAAGCTTGTTTGTGGGGGAAATAAAATAGATGAATAGGCCTACTACAGTGATTGGCCTAACATGCATTTGAATATGATACATTGTCGCTTTTCAACAAAAACCTCGTAACTGCAGCTTAAAACAAGCTGCAGTTACGAGGTTTTCGTTAAAAAGCAGCGATATTTGTCAGAGTTAATGTATTATAGTTCGCCATCTTCATCATGATTTTCTATATTTCCTTCTTTCATGTTACAGGTATATTGATACTGTCTGGCTGTATAAGGTTCGGAACCCTGTACCCTACACAAATACTCGGAGCATCGTTTTATTGTTGTGCCATTGCCGGGTGCTTACAGTTCCTTATGGTGAGTTTCACGAAATTAAGACTGGTAAATTTTCAGAATTAATTCTGGTGTCAAAATAATTTCCGTTTAATGTGGGAAGTGTGTATGTTATATTTCGCTGCTTTTCAACGATAACATCGTAACTGCAGCTTAAAACAAGCTGCAGTTACGATGTTTTCGTTGAAAAGCGACGTTTTCTTCAGTACCCTATATTGTTTTCCTAAGCACCATCTTACAGAATCATTAATTTCATCAAAAACAACGATTTTTTTATGAAGACTTGACACACCCTTCCTTTTGAACATCCGACGTATGATTGATATCATCATTTCAGTCTCGCAAGACCGAATAAGCTAATATTATTCTCTCAAGATGTGACGCCCTTTGGTGTAAATCGTTTCATATTTATAAGGTGACCACAAAGTTTTTGTCAAAGTTTGTGTCAATCTAAGAAAATGTATAACGTCTGTACAATAATATTCTTAAATCTGTTTAAATCATCATTGTTTTCATAGCACTGGAAAGTAGGCTAATCATCAGTTTTTAATTCAAGTTTGATTTCTGTATAGATCCAGAATCTTATACAAGTTTAAGTCTATGCTATTAAGGTAATCCATCCGCCATTAGATTCCAAACACTTCGTGATAACTCGCTTCCATCTTCGGGGTTTTCCGTTACAACTGAAATTAACGACGGTATCCAGAATTAAAAAATCCGGATAACCACAATCTCTGTTGTAACGTATGTTGGTGAAGTTGCACTAAGTGTTTGGTATTTAATGATGGGTGGAATACTTTAAGATTTATTCCATTGTAGATATTCGTTAGCTGTTCCGACGCGATCTGCAAGAAGAGAGGAAAAGAGTTCGTGTTTAAATCGTTCTTTGAGCGTTTATATCAGGACGCATGACCATTCACATGATAGCTGAGAAGGCCGCATGTGCATTTTTAACCCTTTCACAAACATGACATGGTTTTGACTTCCTAATAGTTACAGCTTGGGAAAACATTGATACAAAAGAAGGAAATGCTTATAATTAGCTTTTCCTCTTTTTGCTTCAATATTTTTAATATTCTTTATGTTAAAATGTGAACGAATCCTGTATTTCACCCATTCTGTTGTTTGAGAATGGGTTAACCCGATTCCAGGCGGTAGAAATGAATAATATAAAAGAGCCCAATTTAAAGACCAAACTCCACACAGCGACAATGCCTTACATACAGCTCCTCAATCACAATTCAGGGGAGATAACTGCGAAGGAGATTGCTTAAATACAAGCGAAATGTTAGCACAGTTATAGCCCTTTTCAAGACGGCAACAATTTAGACTGTTCCAATTTAAAAGCTGATTCAGACGGCAATGTTGATGTTTATAACACGAGGTATTTGTGTGCAACATAGAACAGAAAATATCGAGACAAAAGGAGAAAATTACAGGTTACCAGCAATTTCTTCTTTTGTCTAGATGTTTTCCAAAACCGTTCACGCATGTATTAGGCACGTCAACTCATGTCCTGTTTGGGAAAGGGTTGAATTCTTATTGGAAAAGGAGAATACCACAGGTCTTTCAACGTTTTTCCCAAAACCCTTTTCGTCAAAACCAATAGATTCTAATTGTTTGGTAGGGGGCATATCTTTGGATCTCATAAAATTTCATTTGGACTAATAGTTAAAGTCCAGTGAAAAGGACATTTTGTTATGTACAACGAGCGATACTTCGGTGATGTTCTAAAGGTTATACTACGAGGTATAGTCAAAAAGTTCCCGGACTGCCTTTGAATTGTATTTGTTCCGACGTATTTGATTCGAGTCTTTATTCAATAAGTAATTTCGGAATGTAAACTACCACTTTGATAAGTTTTTGTGGTTTTAAAATGTTAAAAATCAATATTTTTAAGGCGAAAGAGCATAGTGTTCAAGGGTACGGATCACTTTGAAATAACGCTTGCTCCCAAGATTCTTACTATTATTCAAAGGACCATATCTTAAAAATTACATGCGCTTTTACATGCAGCCTCGATATGCCATCACATCAACATATTTTCTGAACAATTTCAAAATTTTAACGTCGTGGCATAAAAATTCTGCGTTTCGTGCATATTTCTCTCAGCAATGGATGAAAGACGACTGAAATCAAGGCGACGTCACTACAGCGTACGGAACAAATCTGCGCTATTGACGTCTATGTGAATGCCGGAACGACGCTTACGGAAATTTAGAAGTTCTTTGATCCAAGAAAAGGCTTCAGTGCATATACTAGGACACCTTTGTTTAATTGACACAAGAAATTTAAGATTTACCGCGCGAAAATAAGCGATGATCTTAGCAATGAGCGGCGTAAAAACATGCTTATTTAGACATGAAGACCGACATTCTCACGGACCGGTGGAAATCATTCGACAATGAAATAATATTGTTGGAATTTGTCGCGGTGCAATAAAAAATCAATAAAATAAAATACGTCTAAACTGTGCACAGGATGGGACGCGCGGCTGTAAAGGGACGATGAGCAAAAGGCCCACATTGTGTACACAATGTCTTTTCTTTGAACGTTTCCTAAGAAGCTTGTGAACGCTTATTTTACAAGGATAGTATACCTTACCAACCTTATGCATCCATCGTACCGGTATGAAAATAGGAACCAAATAATTATGTTCTAAGCTATGAAAGACTGTCCCGCACGTAATACAGCCCGGATTCAGTAAAATGTCATTTCAGCATTTTCCTTTTTTATTGAAATGTCCCCGATGTTGCAGGTTTTAGTCAAACGAAGAGCTTTGGCCTGCGACCAGGTCAGCTGTGAAATGTTATGACACTGAATTCATTCGTTTGCTCCATATGTGTATCGCGATCAGAAGTATCTAGATCATTCTGATGAATAATTTGAAAAGTTTGAACCAACTCGAGATCATTGATTTTGGCTCTGTAAAATACGACGTTATGTAGACGTCGCTCTGTGACGTCAAAGTGATCCGTACATTGTTTATGTATGTTTTTGCAACTATAAAATATTATGTTATTTGTATTGTATCAATATAAATGATATATGTATTTATTGGACAAGATTTCCTCTTTTTTGTATATATGTTTTAGAAAAATCCGAATGCATATAATTTACGTACGAAGGCAGTCCGGGAACTTTCTGACTGTACCTCGTAGATCTAGTGACTCACAAAAATTCAATAGGTCTACATATGTATAAAATTCTATTCATTTTCATTGTAAAATTGCCACGCATATATCATAATTATGAACCTGTCTTTCAACTTGTATGTATGTATGCCATAAAAACATGTTTGTTATAATTTACATCTGTATAAATTTTCACAATTATTATGTATTAAAATATTTATGTTTTATATTTTCACATGAAAAATAGACAATTATGTTATTGTAAGTGTACTGTTCACCTAGTTTCAAATCTTGTCTGGCCCAATACTGTTGCCTCATCCTCGGAAACCACAGCGGTCATAGCTCACGCTACATGACCTCATGTAGAGTGAGCTATGACCGCTGTGGTTTCCGAGGATGCTGTTGTCTGGTACAGAGCAAAGTTGTTTCTTGAATTCTTTTTTGACGTTTAACCCCAGCTAAGTAAGCGGCAGTGGCACTCTTCTCGTACACTTCTCGAACGCCTAATGAGATTTGCACGTGACGTCGGAATTATTCGGGCGATGTCGAAAACATTCGGCGGTGGAATTTTCCACCGCCGAATGTGTACGACCGCGCCCGAATAAGTTCGAATACGTAACGACGACGTTAAAAAAAATCCTATGTTTTATTAATCTCAAAATGGCCACATCACTGGTATACTACCTTGAAATAAATCAGTATGCCCAGTCAGCAGCTCAATAAGCTGTCGTGGTCCCTCTACGGCTTTAATGTAGCCTAATGTCCATGTACATTCAAAACAAAGCCTTCATGTTCATCACAAAATAGTGTGGTTTTGGAGTATATTACATATCAAAATGGAGTAATAAAATATTTTGGAAAAAGGAGACATTGCTGCATTTGAAACAACATAGATTATGAATCCAGACGAGGCTGTATACTCGAGTCGTATGTACAGACAAATCGAGATCCGTGTTGTTTTCTTATGGATTCTACGTACAGCAACTCTTGAAGAGCAGAACGGATCCTTATCAGACTGCAGCGGCTAAAATGGAAACATGTTTACAAGTCGTAAATTTATCTCATAGAGGCTACTTTTCCAGACCAGGCTCATTTACTAAACGTGATCCATATCACGCTTAAAATGGACATTGTGGGAAGTACATGTATATAAAACAAATCTTCGAGAAATGTATCAGACTCTGCAGAGGTTAACCAGATGTCATATTTGGAGAATAAAAACTAACACTTAGTGTTCGACCTACTTTTTGGACCAATGAAATTGCAGTTTATTTTAAAATTTCGTCACTCTATTTCGCCAAACTCCACACAGCGACAATGCCTTACATTATCACTGCAGGCATATAAATCACGTGACCATGGTGAATGTCACGTGATATCGTAAATATGGCGGAAATCAATTGATATTTCTGAAATTATTTTTTAAATCCAATTTTATTTTTTATTTGGATTCATATCTTACACCTCATATTCTTAAAACATTACTAAAAACAAGTGTACTTTTTTAAATAAAAATCTTAATAAAAAAGTTCAATTACCTAAAATCTTGGTAACTCAAGCTGTGCCTGCAGAGATCTCCCCACTCCCAATTCAAGGGAGATAACTGCGAAGGAGATTGTCTATTTCGCATAAACGGACTGCCGGATAGTTTATGTGACGTCTATACATAGCCACGCCCAGTCTCCAATGAACCGCTATAGAACACTAAGTCAGATAGAATCTATATATAGTAGATTCACTGGTGGTGAACTCGGACAAAGCGAGGAACATTTTTCATGAACACAAGGTACAGATACTTCATGGCACATCCCGATTTTTGTAAACAATACACGTGGTATTTTGTTTTACTTCTCTTTCCGTCTTTTTTTAAAGGATGCACTCAAATGGAAGTTACTAAGGTATGTAGATATGATTTATAATACGCACGAAAATATCAGTTATATCGATCATTATTTTCAAATGGTATAAACGGATTGCAAGTGCACAAAGCGCATATTGAGATCATGTGGGTTGATCTTAATCGCCCGAACGAAATGGTACGAAATCACTGTTTATGGTTATCTATTTGCATTGCAAGTAAACAAAAAAGACATATTAATGTACAAATAAAGGCTGTAAATGGCAGTTTTCGAGGTCATGTCATTGAAAATCATTGTGCGGTTTCTTCGTGACAACGTTACAGCATGTTTGCGATGTTATCTTTTCCAGCTACGGTGTTTTATGAGCACATGTTTGATAAATTAATCGATTGCACTGGACTTAACGGCACATTTAAACATTTATTCGGTAATATCGCACTGATTTGAGCATCATCATCATCATCATCATCATCATCATCATCATCATCATACCTTGGAGTTTCATTGGTAAGATTTTCGATATGCCTTCTTAAATTTGGTACAGGTGGAGAATAAGCTATTAAATGAGAACAAGATAGATCTTGATCAGACAGTGCACATGCAAAGTCTGATCTGGATCCATGTTGGTCGCAAAAGCCTGAATGAACGTTTCCAGATCTATACTGTAATGTTTGTCATTACCATTATCACCATTTATTCTAAGGAGGATCCACTGTTTCACACATCCCAGGCCCGTTCGAACAGGGGGACTCTGGAGCCTACCCCCCCCCCCCCCCCTCATAGTTGGCAAAAATGCCGAATTTTCATCATTTCACATTTAAAACCTATGGCAAATCTAATTTAGCCCCCCCCCCCCCCCCCCCCCCCCCCAAATATTAGACACTGGCCCAGACAGGGCCCATATGGAATTGCTTCCTACGGGCATGCATTCTAAAGTATACTAACGGGTAAAGTTAACTGTGTGCATTTCCTTTTTTATTTACACCTTGACTGCATACGGTACACGAATAAAATTTTACAAATGCACATTTAATCTTTTACTTTCAATACTTGTCAATAAATTACTATACTTGTTATTACCGTAACAATTCCTGAAAGTGGATAAGGATAAAATTCGCATTTACAAGACATTTTCGAGTGTGAACACCGTTGGTAATAATACATGCTATATGCAATTGTCCTTAGAAAACAATAGATGCTGTCTAATCCACCGAAGGTAATGTTGTCAATAACATCGTAGCAAGACTATGGGTATCGCAAGACGTCTGAAACGGATGGTCTAATCCGTTACTCAGCCTCTACTGCTGATAGAACTCAACTCAGGAAGCAATCTATCTGTAACGTTTGCCTTTTTCTGTCGATTTCTTAGGTAGTCGATAATGGTTGTCTTGTCGGAATGACGTCACGTGTAGACGTTGGATGTGTTGGAATCGTCTCAAAATTGTAGCATGGCAAGTAAATCGAAAACAGTCTAATTAATGGGGTAATTCGACTGTTTTCGATTTACTTGCCATGCTTCAACATCATGTATTTATTTCGGTACATTTATGAATAATCCTAAAATTGGCGACCATTTGCATTAGACAAGTGGCTACTTTCCTATGACGGGGTATATTTGTGCTACCATAATTAAATCCATTTGTTTCAATATTTTAGATTTCTTAAAGATAAAATGTTAAAAAAGACGTCTCACTACATTTCTCCTGAAACAAAAGTTTACGTTCATGATCTGTTTTCATGACTTAATAACATCGCCGCCAAACAAAACGACGTCGTTCCCGCGTTTTGTGTAATTGACGTTGAAGTGCGTATAGCTTATTGTCATACAACTTCTACTTTTTTTTCAATTTTCAGTTTAACCTCTTAACAATACAATGTCCAATAGGATATACAAACTAAAAGCAAAATTAAAATTAGCATGTTTTTGTGTATATTATCATACGCATGGGGTATGTTTCCATGGTGATTTCTGTAATTTAGGAGGGTGGAAATTTCCTATTTCTATATATTTAATTCTTATACCTATGTATATATATTTTTAAGTTCTGCTTTGAAAGGCCACACTTATACTTAATGTACAATGACTTTGTAAATATGACAGTCCAAAAAAACTTTCAGACAGTTTTCAAGAGAATTTTCATCGCTATGCATTCCGACTTTTGTATTTTTCCCAATATTATTGTTGACAGATTACGTCAAAATCATTGTTTGGGAAAGGGTTAAAATGTTTCACTCATGGGAAAGGATAATGATACTTTTCCTTTTAAGGCACCTATCAATAGGAAGAACACATGAATAAGAGATATCGGTTATGGCAATCAATTGTGTGCTAAAATAGATTTGGTTACTGTTCTGTTTTTATAAACCGTTGGTATTGGTATAAAATGTCGTAACTACAGCTTCAAACAAGCTCTAGTTGCGACGTTTTACATTTACATTTACGGAATGCCATCGTTTGTCCGAAATTAATCACTGCTTTCTCGATAAAATTGATCCCTATTCAAAGACTAAGCAATGAAATACATTATGTATTTCCGAAACAGTTTCCCCCAATTAGAAAGGTTTGGAAAAACATTGAATCAAAAGAAGAATAGATCTATACTGAAAATAATTTGGATGCTTTTTTCTTAATATTTTTCTTTCATATTTTCTTATTTAGTACACACATTTTAACTTCTCAACATATAAAATTAATGTATTTTGATATCTAGAGCAGTCGGCTAGACAAATTGGCGGACGGGTAGAAAAACGGACGGACGGGCAAACGAAGCACTATCTATATGGTGGTCCTCACTGAAAGCCTTCTAATTGGGGGCTGCAATACCAGATAGGCCTATTGTTTTGGAAATGATATAGGCCTATTGTTTTGGAAATGATTATTGTATATCTAATTCGTCTTTGAAAAAGAATAAATTTTATCTACTATATATAGACCTAGTGACGTTTTTTCCGGACAAACACTAGTGCTTCGTCGGTGTAAATCTAAAACGTCACAAACTCAACTTTATTGAAGCTGTAGTTACGGGATTTTATAACAACACCTACGATTTATCCATATTTAACCGAAAATCCATTCTATTGTTAGGACAAAAGTCATTGCAATTCGAACAGTCATTGAAAATGTTCACGGTATCATAAATAAACCGTACAAGTCCCCTTCAAAAAACGTTAACTACGATTTTCACATCGGAAAAAAACTTCTACTCCAAGAATTGTAATACCAACTTCAGAATCAGTCAGAGAAATAAAATAACAAAACTAACAATAGCCTCTAAGTGTCTGTCCGATTCGTCCATATTGTTTTCGGCGGATAAACACGTGCAAATCGTTGTGTACATGCTCAAACTAGTAAAACTGGTTTTTAAACGCGCATTTAAACATGAAGTATCTGTACCTTGTGTTCATGAAAAATGTTCCTCGCTTTGTCCGAGTTCACCACCAGTGAGATTCTACGCGATATACACATTCAATGCGCTACTATACAGCCTCTATCTAATACATAATATAGGGAAAAACACTCGCAAAACAGATTAAGGAAATATCGAATGTGAAGTATCGACCCGAGATAGATTGTGTAGACTGGCATTTCCAGAAGGCCCCTTATGGCGTAATGGGTCACATCAATGTGAAGTTTTCATGCAGTGGTGTTGGTACTCACCATAGACAAAGGAGCAGACGAATGGGGAACAATTTTATGCAGTTAACCGTGACGTAATTTCGGACAAACAAATAATATTTCGTAGGTGTTGTTATAAAATTTCGTAACTACGGCTTGTGTCAAGCCGTAGTTACGAGATTTTGTAACAACACCGACGGTTTATCAAAACCTAACCGTAAACCAAGTCTATTTTTGGTACAAAATTCATTGCTACTCGACATGGAGATGTTTAACCATTCCCAGACGACCAAATCAAAGGGAATCCAAATTCTAAGCTATTACAAGCTGTAAGTTTTTTGTATGGCAACGTCTTGTCATGTTAAAGCTACTATTTCCCAGATTTGGACCCAAAAATTGTCAAATACAAACGAAATGTACACTTTTTAAGCTTTATGTACAGATTCATGTAAGGATCAGGCAGAGGGTGATAAGTCCATATCCCCAGATTCCTTTCATATTTGGTATGCAACTTAGTTTTGGTGCCAAACCTCCATTTTTGGACTCGATTCAGTCCTACACTGAACACAGTAACCATGGCAACCGACCATTAATTTTGGCCAGTTTTCCGGGTTTTTTTCACAAGAAAAAGTGATTTTTACACCTTTTCAGGGTGCTCTAAAACCATATTCGTCAAGCGATACACGTTTTCCAAATATAACAATTTATAAAAGAAGTCTTTGGCTTAAAAATATTTAATTTGATAAAAAAAAATATCAATCAATTTTGTTTCCATGGTACCAAAAATACATATACCGTTCTCTAATTTGGCAATTTCTATATTTTCCTGAAAATCAGTGTTTTTAAATAGTTTATATCTTTAAATCGGAAACTCAATTTGTTAAAATCTAAATGGGAAAATAATCAACCATCCTTAGTCAACACAAAAAGCAACAGCAAAGTGACAGCTTTTTTTACGTTGCCATAGCAACGATCATCTTTTGAATGCAAATGATTTAGATATCTTCTTTTTGGTAAAAATGATTTTTTTCAGTTTTCCATGGTGTTCTGAAACCATATTCCTCACCCAATATACATTTTCCAAATATAAAAATTGCTCCTGGAAGCCTTAGGCTTTAGAATATTAAATTTGATTTTTTTCTCATAAATTACCTTTTTTTCCATGGTAGCAAAAATACAAACACCGTTCTATAATAGACCAAGTTCTTGAATTTTCAGAAAAAAGTCATTTTTAAATAGTTTTTATCTTTAAATTGGAAACACCACTTGTCTTAAATCATATGGAAAAATAATCAACCACCCTATGTCAACTGAAAAATCAACAGCAAAGTGACAGCTTTTCTATGTTGCCATAGCAACGGCAATCTTTTGAATACAACTGATGCTGATGTCTATTTTTACGGAAACCGGGAGTAAATGGAAAAAAACACATTGCCAGTATAACATTTTTCATGAATAATGCTATAATTTTATTCACATAATGAAAAATATTAAACAATGGTTAACAAAAGCATCAATTTGAAAAAACAATAAATTTAAGTTACCATGGCAACGGAAACTTTGAATGACAAATATTTGACATTTTGTCTTGTTAACACTTTTTCAGATATTTTTTAACCATGGTCATCTATTTTATTCATGAATCAAAGATAGCTTTGAATAAAACAGGTCCTCTAAAATTTATTGTAAATTATTTTCCTATTTATGATCAATAAATTATGTTGCTATGGTAGTAATAATCCGTGTGCTATTATTCATTTAGACAATTTCTCAATATTGATGAAAACTTCAGGTTTTTAAATGATTTATAATATCCATTCTCAAGCTCAATTTCTTTAAGTTTCAATTGTGGAATTAACTATCCTGTGTTCCGACCAAAAATCAATAGAAAAGTGACAGCTTTTTTTCCATTGCCATAGCAACAACCACATTTCAATACAATCAATGTCAATTTCTAAAATATTTGGCTGATTGAAGAAAATACAAGACCATGATCAAAACTTTATGAGATGCTTTTAGTACCTTATCAATTCAATGTTAAACACTTATCATTAGTTCACAAAAGCATCTAAGAGAAAATAAATGCAAAAGGCTAAAGTAACTATAGCAACAGAAAACTTTACATGGCAACCATATAATATTTCAGCTTTTATATAATTTTTGAAGATTTATTTATCTAAACTTGTTGATTCTATTCAGGTATCAAACAGAAAATGAGCCGGGATCTGGAAAAACATCCCTTAATGCATTTGTGAACAACATGGATCCAGACCAGCCTGTGCATACGCACAGTCTGATCAGGATCTATGTTATTCTCTAATAGCTTCTTCGTGACCTGTGGTAACTAAGAGAGAGCAGCATGGATGCATATTGACCTGCACCTGAGAACAGGCTGATCTTGAAACTCTTTTTCCTAAAATGCTATAAGGGACCCTTTTCCAGATCCACGCTCAAATATTTTTGCATAAAATGTGTCATCACATATTTATTCCTCATTTCTTTTCTCATTTCTGGTCAATTATTTTGGTTGCTATAGTATCAAGGCTCCGGGTACAATTTTTGATATAGCCAATTTCCCAATATTCATAAAAATTTACAATTTTAATAGTTTATATTTTCTATTCCCAAACAGCATTTTTCTGAATTTCTACTGTGGATTTATGAATTGTATTAGGTCAATTCAAAAATCATAACAGCAATGTGACAGCTCTTTTACATTGTCATAGAAACGATCAACTTCTCAAACAAGAGCCGTCACAGACGGATTATGCTCCCCGAATAAGTGTTTGTCACAAAATGAAAACTATCATACATGAAGCCCCTTTTTCCCACGACAGCTTTTTGTGTACACACATTATTTATAGAATATGGTCTAAAACATCCTATTTATTACATAAGTACTAAATTTCTTTAAATTCTGCCCATTAGATGATGAGAAATTATAGAATAACTAATTTTTACACTAAGGTCCCTTTTTCCATGACACAGCCTCAAATTAAGAAACGGAGGAAAAGATTCCTAGGTATTATCCCAGGGAGTTCACATGTGAAATTTCATTGAATTTGGTCCAAGGGTTGCTGAGATCTGGCTGTGGACGGACGGACACACAGACAGACGGACGGACAGCATGGCGACTATATGCTCCCCCGAAATTTTTTGGGGAGCATAAAAAATTTATGACATTTTCTTAAATTTTGGAGAAAATTACATGACATGAACCCAATCTTCTTTAGATAAAATCATTAATTCACTTTAAACCAATTACTAAGTGGCAAACTTTTATACTGGTCCAAATTAATATATAAAGCAGACAACAATATTAAGTAAATCAAATAATACATTTTTTATTATTTGGGGAGAAAACATCATGGGAAATGAACAAATTGCTAATCCAAAGCAATACCTTCTTTTACCACAATGATTTCCAAAGCCATTATCTTGTTGGGAGCCAAAAAGGGTCTTTGAGTGGTAATGGGTTAAACATTTATCATTGGTTAACAAAAGCATCAATTAGAAAATAACAGCAAATTACCATAGAAACAGCTTACATGGCATTCGATTTTATATTTCTCCTTTTTAACACTTTTTGAAGATGTATGTAACAGTTTCCAAAACAAGACCTGGTTTTGACCTCCCTATTAGAAAATGCTTGAAAAATTAATGGGGCAAAAGAAGAAAATGCTGGTAAGTAGCATTTTGACATTTTGCCTCAATATTTTCTTTGCTTTGATTAAAGCACATCATTTTTGATCAACATTAACTTTCTTGTGTTCAACAGCTTTCAAAACGGACCGCCCTAGAAATAAAACATTTTGGAAAGGGTTAATCAATCATAACTGTCAATTCTATAGATGAATCAAATATGATCTTGCATAAAATGTGTCTTCATATATTAACTATCACCAATTTGCAGTCAAATGAGGGTAAGGGTTTTCCTATTTCACCTTCAACACCAATTTGATAGATAAATGAATCAATAATAGCTACTTCAACCCTTTTCCGAAATGGTAAAATCTTAGAATGGCCTTAACCCTTTCCCAAACAGCGAAATTTTAGGGTGGTCCAATTTGAAAGCTGCTGCAGACGACAAAATCAATGTTACTTAGTGCGAGAAATGGGAATATCATGGTATGGAAAATATTGAGGCAAAAGGAGAAAATGCTGATCATCAGCATTTTCTTTTTTTGCCTCAATGTTTTCCAAAAATCCGACGTCGCGTGAATCTCATTGTCGGTGGACCACATTAACCCTTTCTCAAACGGCGAAAATTTAGGGTGGTCCAATTTGAAAGCTGCTGCAGACGACAAAATCAATGTTACTTAGTGCGAGAAATGGGAATATCATGGTATGGAAAATACTGAGGCAAAAGGAGAAACTTCCATTGCAGATGACAATTTTAAGTGAATGAAATTTTCCAATTTTTGCACTGCGGGAAATGATTTTAAAACAGCTCATCAAAAGTAATTTCGTCATTTTCAACAATATTTTCTCCAACCCTTTTCTTAAAGGATGTCAACAAGGGTAAATGTGTGGGATTAGAATAATTAATTGTGCAGGAAAGATTTTAAGAACAGTCACTCTAAAAATGCTGATCATTAACAATTTCTTATTTGCCTTAAACATTTTCTATGATATGAAATACACATTTTCTATTTTTGAAATCAATTATTTCATTGTATATACAGCTTGTGTATGTCAAATTGAACCATAAGCATTTTGTATTTAAATTAATGCAAAATGATAAATAGACTAATTTAGTCAATCTACTGAACTAGTACAGTCATTAGTTAGTTGCAAATACCAGTTCATCCTTGAATCCTATTCTACATTATCATACCCTGCAAAACGAATGTTTTAGGGGGTATACGGAATCAACCTGTCTGTCTGTCTGTCTCTGTCTGTGTACAAAATACAAATCCATCACATATCTTGTAAAGGATAAGTGCTAGCAACTTCAAACTTCCTACACTTATAGATCTCATTTTGGGGAATTGTCAGGTACAAGAATTGTTACTCTGCCATGCCCACTTTTTGAGTTATTGCCCTTTGTTGTTTGTACCCTTGTATTTTTGTCTGGAACATATCTTCTAAACTAAAAGTGCTAACAACTTCAAAATTTCTATACAAATAGATCTTATTGTGGGAAGTGTCATGTAAAAGAACCGTTACTCTGCCATTCCTACTCTTTGAGTAATGGCCCTTTGTTGTTTTTACAGTTGCATTTTTGTCCCCAAGATATCTTCTAAATCATAAGTGCTAGCAACTTCAAACTTGCTACACTTATAGGTCATATTGTGGGGAAGTGTCAGGTACAAGAATTGTTACTCTGCCGCACCCATTTTTTGATTTATTGCCCTTTGTTGTTTGTACCCATGCATTTTTGTCCGGATCATATCTTTTAAACCATTAGTGTTAGCAACTTCAAACTTGCTACACTAAAAGATCTTATTGTGGGGAAGTGTCATGTACAAGAATTGTTACTTTGCCACGCCTAGATTTTTAGTTAACATATCTTCTAAACTAAAAGTGCTGGCAACTTCAAACTTGCTACATTTATAGATCTTATTAAGGGGAAGTGTCATGTATAAGAATTGGTACTTTGACATGCACAGATTTTGAGTTATTGCCCTTTGTTGTTTTTTCCCTTGCATTCTTGTCCGGAACACTTCTTCTAAATCATAATTGCTAGCAACCTCAAACTTTCAACACTTACACATCTTATTGTGGGAATGTGTCAAGTGAAAGAACTGTTACTCTACTCTACCATGCCCACTTTTTGAGTTATTGTCCTTTGTTGTTTGTACCCTTGTATTTTTGTCTGGAACATATCTTCTAAACTAAAAGTGCTAACAACTTCAAACTTACTACACTTATAGATCTTATTGTGGGAAAGTGTCATTTGCAAGAACCGTTACTCTGCCATGCACACTGGTTAAGTAATGGCCCTTTTATGTTTGTACCGTTACATTTTTGTCCGGAACATATCTTCTAAACCATAAATGCTAGCAACTTCAAACTTGCTACACTTACAGATCTTATTGTTGCAAAGTGTCATGTACAAGATCCATTACTCTGCCACGTCCATTTTTAGAGTTATTGCCCTTTGTTGTTTATACCCGTGCATCTTTGACTGAATCATATCTTCTAAACCATAAGTGCTAACAACTTCAAACTTGATATACTATTGCCCTTTGTTTTAGTGAAAGCTTGTGCTGGGGTATCAAGTCTCATTCTGTGACCGTTCTAGTCAGGGATGTGGTAATTAGTAATGTGTAATAAGCTTTACATGTAATTAATTATTTAATTTCTGTAATTGAATGTAATGTTCTAGTTTTCCTTACAACTACCTGTATGCTGTACTAGTAAAATAGAATGATATTTCCAATAAGATGTTTTGAAACCTTGTTGCAACCCATCCTTTTTCTTGGACATCAATAACATTTTTATCAGCTAAATTTTAAGGTTAATCAGTTCATGTCACTAATTTTCAGACAACTGTTTTATCAAGGAATTTTCCTCGATAGAATTCAATACTGCTGTCAGATCTTCGTCATTTATTTCCTCTTCTTTTACAACTTTAGAAGATTCAGGCATTTTTGCAGATAAACGTGAAAAGTATGATGTTATCTGAGATACAGTTAGCCATTCATCAGTAGTGAACACCTTTTTACCGTCTTTATCCTTCAGAGTTTTCATTTCCTCTGCCACCTCACAGGGATTACACCTCTTTCCACTTCTGTTGCCAGAATTAAATTTATCATACAAAAATGCCTTGACCTTTTCAGAAAATGTTTTCATAACTTTGCTTTTTTTCAAAGCCCATCCCATTGGCATGACATTAAGATCATTTTCAACAGTTCTTGTTGAAGACACATTTTTACATGTTATTATTACATCACTGCATAGTGATGCCCACTGCTCCTTTATAAGGTCATACGTAGATTTTCTTTGCATCTGAAATTCATGTTTGCCAAGAATAATGTGGTTTTCAAGACCCCTGAAAGAAGCATATTTCTTTTTACATCCTGTTTCTGGACAGTGAAAAATTTCTGAATCAATTCTATCAGTATGTTCATTTATATTTTCCGAGAAATATTCATTACTGTTGATTGTTGTAGAACAATTTGGCCTTTTTATCTTTCCTTCACTTATTGATGGCACTGAAAAGGGTTCTATAGTAGTACATCCTGAGCGATGATGTGTTGCTTGATTATAAGATAAGTTAAGTATTTGTTGTTTGGAAATAAAATGGCCTTTTCCAATAGAAAAAGCTTTTCTTAAAATAAAACCTTCATTTGAAAAGTGAACCTCATTGAACTTCGAAACATCTTTCAGCTTGTGTCTTTTGAATGTTTGGTTAGTAGACTCTACATTTATGACTGATACTTGACATCCTGCTACTCCTGAAAAAGGCATAAGTCATATTGTGGTATAAAACTAAAAACTAAATCACCCTGTGAATATGCGGAACAGATCTTTGCAAAAAGTAATATTTTTTTTTTTAGTTTCATTCCTACATGAATTATAAATGAGGTGTTAGTAAAAAATGTATGCCCAGTTCAGGGCCATCCAATAATTGAAGCAAAGTAATTGCATTAATTATCAGGTATGAAAATCAAGAAAGATCTAATAATATGATAACAGTTATGGTTCTTGTGCACCGCACTTGCCAATAATAAGATCTACCTATCATTTTCATAATTCTACCTTGTACACTTTCTAAGACTTTCTAAGTTATGCTCGGTACAAAAAATAAGTAGGACAGTCGACAAAGAGCAATAGTTCCATGGGTTAATATGGACTAAATACCTATTCATACTTTACATAGATATAGCCTATAGGTGTAAGATAAAGGTTGGTCTTCCTGTCTACAAATTTAGCTTTACCTTCTCCAAACGACAATTTGATGGAAATGTCTAATACATGTGTCTAATATATATTGTACATAAAAAACTTATGACTTCTTAAGTGAAAAGTTAATCCTTACCAGATCCCGAGTCAATAGCCATTTTCATATCAGAAGGAGACACAATGTTTTTTCCACCAGCTACATAGGTCTTCATTTTTGTGCGCATATGTGCTATCTTAGAATCACAATATGATTTCCCTGCTTGTGGTTCCGAGTAGCAGTACTTTGTTATTCTTATACCTTCAAAAGAAACAATGATCAAACAAATTAACTATTATTTTCAAAGAGATGAAGAGCCTTTTATTTTATTTTATGGGGGTATGAATCTAAAAGGATGAGTTTGTTAAACATCTGTGCAACCACAAGTTACTTTTTTCAGAAACAGTATATTATACCATATGATAATCAGTAGTAACCCCAATTGTTTTGTTTGAATTTTCATATACTTGACATTGTCTTACACATTCAAAATATGACAACAATGTAACTAAAAAATAAAGGAAAAAGGAAAACATTGGACAAACAGTCAAACAGACATATGGACAAGGCAAAAACTGTTTGCCCGTAATCTATGTATTCATACATAAGTGTGATAAAGTTTTTAGCTCCACTGGCCTTTGAGGCCAGCGGGCTATTGTCATGGCGGTTGAATTTGTGTACAATATAGCAGTGAACAAATGCTGAATATCAGCAGATTCTTTTTTTGCTAAAATATCTTCATTTTCTGTTACGGACATCACAACCAGATCTTGTTCGGGAAAGAGTTAATCATTAGAATGCATACCTGTACGTTCACTCAATTCTGGTAATGATAGCCAAATTTGTCCACAATGGTAGCAACCAGCATTGTCTGACCGCAATACAACTTCATTGATATGTGGTAGCTGGATTTTCACATTTTCAAGTATGTCTTCTAGTATGGACATCACACAGTACCAGTCCTGCTTTACCGACTCCATAACATGTGTAAAGGTTCTATGCTGAAAATAGATAACATGTAATAATGTATTGATATTATAGGTTATTGCATTTATATGGGAATATATTGTGTTGGACAAGTTTTTTTGGCAGATTAGGCCGAGCTTGCCAGGCCTACTACACCAAAAGAACGAGTCCGACACAATATATTCCCATATAAATGCAATAACCTTTTTATTATATACTTTGATACTGTTTTACAAAAGTTATCATATACCAAATTCATAAAAATAGTTTTTATTCTATCGAGTAGAAATTACTTAAGATAGAAAATGATTTTAAAACGTCTAGCGGATGAACGTTAATTACACGGGAAAAGTAATGTCAGTGTATGATTACGTCAACATCACTAAGGAAGTGTAAACAACTTTGAACTTTGAACGACTGCCATTATTTTCGACTAGGACAGGAATCGTCGTAAAAGGTATAGTATTTGAGATATTTGTTACAGATTTTTGGTATCAATCTACCTAAAAATTTGCCGTTTTGTATATTTTCATTTGTTGAAATGTGTTAAATTCGCGTGTTTGTAATCAGAGTTGACTAGCTTCACAGAGTCAATATCTGTGATATTTTGAAAGAAAATTTAAAATCTTTATTCTTGATTTAACATTTGCGGAGTTCTGTAAGCGTTTGTAGTGGACAATATGGATGTATGTGTGAATTATCAGGCTTGAAAGTTGTAAGGCGGGAGAGATGCCTGGAATTATAGTTCCGTCCTTGGCGACTGCACATGTTAAAGTTCACGTGCAATATCAAAGTATGCAATATCAAAAGATACTTACACACAGGTTATTGCTAGCATCCTTAAACACACATACTGTCACATGCCAACTCAACCCTCGCTGGCCAAACCAGTCTGTCTGTGTTTCTCTATATTTGAGTGGCAAGAATTTCATAGCCCAGTCCATCACAATCATTAATTCGTTATTTTCCAAAGACTCCAATTTCTCAAGTTTAAATCGGTCTTGGTTCACTGTTCTCATTATATGTGATTTCCAATTTAGAATTTTGCAAGAAGCATCAGATAATCGCTTTTCAATTTCAACATAAACGTCACGATCATGGATATCATTCAGGACAGATTTTAGGCGTGTATCAATTTCTTTTAAAACTTCACATCTGTCGCATTTCAAAGTATGATTGTGTTGGCACTCAGTCTGTAGACTTGGATCTGCTGGATCGCTCAAACTGTATTCAATGCAGTGGTCTGCACATAAATCTGATTGTTTTATATGCAGCTTGTAGTCTGTTTTAATGTATATTTTACTTCCTGATATCATATTTTTAAGTTCTTTATGGTCTGATAAGCTTAACATGTCCATTTCATACAATTTGTCAACTGTTTTGTCCAATTCGTTAAATCCTTCCACTCCATCAGCAGCAATGTTGTCAAGGCCATGTAAATTTTTTCTTTGTGAAGCCTTACATGATCTAAGAATCTGGAACAGTGTAGTTTTTCCTAGGGGCTGAAAATCATTCTCACTGCAGTAGGCCTCATACATCTTGATCATGTGGGAATGGCATGATGTGCGTACTACATCAGGAATTATTAAAGATTCGCCACAGTCCATAATCATATCTTTGGTACCATAAGACACTATTTGTATGAATGAAGGATCGAAAAAAAAGTTTAAAGCATGCTGAAGTTTTTCCTGGTTCATTTTGTGACGAAATAGTTTCGTCTTTTCTGCTACAGCGATACCAAGGTTTTCCTTTCCATTTATTCTTGCCTTGTCAATTTGATATTTTGTCACATTTGGAATGTTTTTGATAATATCTTGTTTTGTCATCTTTTCAGCTAACACAGACAGAATTTGAGTGCGTAATCGACTGTCAGTTGTGTCACTATATAATTTGATAATTGATGATGTCAATTCCGATTCTGTTGGACATTTTGATGAGGATTGGCTTGTTGTTAACGTCTTCTTCAATTCCTGAGCTTGTCCTGGGGCTATCAATTCAAGCACACTATCTACAGCTTCAACTGCCTTCCTTTTGTAGTATCTTACAGTGCTTGCTTTGCACTGGGATATCTCAGTTTGAAGTTGTCCTCGTAGTGGACTACATTTACCTCCACTAGCTAATCCTAGAACTTTATTCACATGTCCTAGTCTATCAGTTTCAAAATCCTCACTCCAATTTGATGGTTGGGAAAACTGTATTGTAGACTGTGAATCGTCATAAATCTACAATAAGAAGCAAATACATTTACAAAACCTTTTTAATGGAGCTTGTGTCATTATGGAATGCTTGAATTAAATATGACCCCAATCTTTTGATGTAAGGGCATATCAAAGGTTATCAAGAGCATATTTTCCATATGAGACAAGATATTAACCCTTTCCCAAACAAGACCTGGTTTTGATGTCCCTTTTAGAAAAGGCTTGGCAAAACATTGAAACAAAAGAAGAAACTGCTGATAACCAGCAGTTTCTTCTTTTGTCTCAATATTTTCTGTATCATATTTTACACAAATTCTAGATATCTTTAATACCTTGCATTTTGTCATGTGACAATTTTTGAATTTGACCACCCTAAAATTTTGTCGTTTGGGAAAAGGTTAAACATGGTCACAGTATACACCGCCCCAGATACTAAATTTTGAGGGGGCATAACTCAGGCAAAAACAAGAGATGTTTGTAAAACATATATGCCCCCACAAGGGCCTACATTTTATGTAGGTCAAAGTCCAAGGTCAAGATCACAAGGTCTAGGGTCATGGTCAAATATGAAAGGTCTTGGTTGGAGGTGTCCATGTGTGAAATATCAAGGCTGTATATGTAAAAGGACATGAGATATAGGCCGAGTTTATTTTTTAGCTCGCCCGGGACGATAGTCTCGGAAGAGCTATTGTCATTCCCCCGGATGTTGGCGTCGGCGTCAGCGTCCGCAAAAACTTTAACCTGGCCCATATCTCATGCCCTGTTAGAGATACAGCCTTCATATTTCACCTGTGGGTACCTCTAACCATGACCTTTAATTTGAGACCATGACCTTTGACCTTGTGACCTTGACCTTGGAGTTTGACCCACTTTTTGACCGTTTTAAAAAACTTTAACCTGGCCTATATCTCATGCCATATTACACCTACAGCCTTCATATCTCACATGTGGATACCTCTCACCAAGACCTTTCATTTGAGACCATGACCTTTGACCTTGTAACCTTAACCTTGGAGTTTGACCTACTTTTAAAAAACTTTAACCTGGCCTATATCTCATGTCTTTTTACACCTACAGCCTTGATATTTCACATATGGACACCTCCTACCAACACCATTCACATTAGACCATGACCTTGGACCTTGTGACCTTGACCTTGGAGTTTGACCTACTTTTAAAAAACTTTAACCTGGCCTATATTTCATGTCGTTTTACACCTACAGCCTTGATATTTCACATATGGACACCTCCTACCAACATGATTCACATTTGACCATGACCATGGACCTTGTGACCTTGACCTTGGAGTTTGACCTACTTTAAAAACAAGAATTGTCCGCGGACAATAAAGCTCGCCAAACCGAGATATAGGCAAGGTTAAGACTTAAATATAAAAATCAACAAAGGGCAATGACTCCAAAATTTGACCGGCAGAGTTACCGTTCTTATGCACTGCACCTCTCCATAATGAGATCTATCCACCTATGAAGTTTCATGATTCTACCTTTAATACTTTTCGAGTAATGCTCCTGAAACGGTTTGGTCTACAGACCGACCGACAGATCTACCGATTGATCGACCAACATCGACACATCGACACTTGCAAAACAATATACCCCCACTTTCTTCGAAAGGGGGCATAATCAATAAACCATCTTATAGTCCCCAACATTGTGTTCAAGACTTGTCTTCATTGTTCAATATATGTAAATTCTAGTGTAAACAAGGTCGAAAATAGAAAACGACAATTTTGTCTAATTCAAGGGCACATAACTCACAACTTTTTAATCAGATCATACTGAAAATCAAACTCATCCAAGATGTTATGGTCCCCAACATTGTGTCCTAGTTTTGTCTTGATTGATTGATAATTGTAGATTCTAGAGTATAAATAAGGTGGAATTTGATACCCACAATATAGGGTCAATTTTCCTTGTAACACATGAATTTGAAGCATTTTGGTAGAAGGCCTACACCCGTAAACAGCCTTGATACAATGCTACATACGAAATTTAAAGACTCTACGCTTTATAGTTTGGAAGAAGTTTTTTGTAATTTTGGACAGACAGTAGCGCGGATGGACAGACCGATGGTTATTGATCACAATAGCTCACCCTCAGCACTTTGTCTTAAGGTGAGCTTATTATGTTAGGGAGACAAAAGTTTGAAAAAAGATATTACCATATCAGAATCAGCAGTTTCAAAATCTCCTTGTTTAACACTACATTCCTCAGTCTGTCAAAAAAGACAAAACATTTCAAGTAAAAGGAGTTCATGCAAAAAGCTTATGCTCAGTTGTACCTACTGAGTCACATTACCTAGTTTTTTCCCCAAAAACCAAAATTCAAAAATGACCTGACTTTGGAGTCAAAATATTATACATATTGATAAGGATTTAACAGTGTTTTCTTCATTGGATAAGCTTTATTTATTTATCATTATTTTTTTTGGTTTCAAGTACTCTATAGATTTGAATTCAATATATGGCCTTGATCTTTGCATTAGCAAATCATCATGCCAAACATAATTTTTCACATACATTTTTTTTTATATAAATAAGGCATCAAAAGCTACAGGGTGTAAGTTATATACATGTAAATATCCACTGGATTAAGAAAGCATAGTATTAACTGTTTTAAAAGGCAAATAATTGTGAATAAAAACATAACAGGAAAAGAAGAAACCTCTCATTTTGAGCAATTTTGTCTTTTTCCATAATGTTATATGCTTAATTGTTAAATTTACAGTCATGAATACCAGGTAAACATAATTTTTCATTTTTGGACATAGAAATACCTCAAAATACCTCTATTTGAAGTCCATTCAGAAGAAATGGAGCAGTTGACTGCTTTTGAAGCTGGAAGGGCATTATGCAGATTTACATTTTAAAAGCCATAGTTGGGTCCCTAGAGCTTATTGGGCACAATGAGCCCTGTACATTTATAAAGGAAACACAAATGAAGGGATACTTAGTTTATCCCTATCACACCTTCAAATAGCCTTACTCCTGCAGTTGTGGTTGTAAAAAAATGGTTCTAATTCATCATACCTGTAATTCAATAGATGCACAAGTATCTACTTTGCTTTGCATAACTTTACTGGAACACACTGTTTCATCAGAACCATACTTTTCCAACAACTTCATATGACAGGATTTGCAAATCCCTGAAATTTCAAACACATTTGTCAATGAAATTAAAATTATAGAAATAGGATGAATGTTTGTTATTAGAGTAAACATTACAATATTAGCCTAATTTTCAGTTGCAGTTGGTTTTTTGTTCACAACATGTAAAATTAATTAATGTCACACATATTCTTCGGGACAGAGGTCATTGATTAAACCATCAAATGCAAGTGATCAAACACATTTGTTTCCCAGTAATAACATAGAAAATGATGGAATTTGTTATCAGACAGTATCTTACATACACATTCCTAATCACAACAAGAGCTGTCCGAAGACAGTGCGCTCGATTTTCTAAGTTGCTTAGTATAAAGGGGGCATAACTCCATATATAGTGGAGCCAGGGTCATGGGCCCTGGTAGTAAGGTAGAGGGTGTGATGGTGAATAAGTATTCCAAGTTTGGGTTGAATTCCTTTGATAGTATGGAAGTCACTGATGTTTGAAAAAACTTTAACCTTTGTTGCAACGCCGATGCCAACGCCGACGCCCGGGTGACAGTATAAGCTCTCATTTTCTTTGAAAAGTCGAGCTAAAAATAACATGAAATGTGAACATTTTATGACAAATTTGATAAGCTTTGACCTTTATGAAAATTTTGAGCTTGACAGAGGACCCTGACAGCAACAAATACACTAGGGAAAAGGTTCCCATATAGCATTTGGTACAGAAAAGTTTCTAGGTCAACATGTGTCTAAGTGGAGTCTAGGTAGAATCTATGCTGCTCTTTTTGGTGTTATATATAGAAGCTATTAGAGAACAACATGGTGCATGATCAGACTGCATGTTTATGCAATCTGATCAGTGATCTGGATGAACCATATAATTGTTAGGCTCAAAAGCCTTTTAAAAGTGACCTTATTCCATATACTAGCTCATATCATTAAGATCTATCTTTATATCAACATAGAGATCTGTAAAACAGTCATTTCCTCTGTCACAATAATACAGGGGCCTGTTTCATCTAAACATTTAAAATGTATTTTTGACTTAACAGTGTCTTAAATATCGCTTCAAACAACAACCGCATAACACAGGTCTTGATAAATCACTGATAGACGTTTCTTGCCCGAAACTTGTTGTAAGTCATTGGTATGTCAAATATAAGTCTTAAAATGTTTTGATGAAAATGACACCAGGAACACAGTTGATCAACATTTGACCAAATGACGAAATTTTTGATGGAGACAAAGTTCTGTTTGAAGTAATCATCTGGACAAGTTTTAACATACTGACCTTTACCTTGAGAAAAAGTGTCCAAAGTATGTACAGACAGGAAACATGCCATGTATTTAATCCTTTCCCAAACAAGACCTGGATGTGACATCCCTAAAGGAAAAGGTATGGGAAAACATTGCGGAAAAAGAAGAATACACTCACTGATAATCAATCTTTTCTTCTTTTGTACAATACATGTATATTCAATGGATTGTGCTGTATTTATATGCACAATCATACCATCCCTTGTCAATACCAATTATGTTGTATGCAGCAATATTTGAATCAAATTGTGTTTAATCAAATATGTCCTTACCTGAACCAACTGGAATAAAAACCCCATACTCTGTCATCAACTTTAAAGACATATATTGCCGCATTCCAAACTGTGGCTTAGCTTTTGATGTGCTGCTGTGTTCAAAATATGAACATTTCCTTGCTGGTGTCCATGAAATACCGTTACTGTTCCTATAATGAGATATGAATATAGAGGTTTGAATTTGAGCACTTGATAAATGCAAGGGAAAATTGCAAAATGACAAGTTGAAGAACAAGATTTTTATATGCCATCTGACCAACATGGCCAATTTTAAGTTTTTGGACAGACAAATAGACAGATACAAATTTTATTCAGTCAAACAGATTATACTGTACCTTCAAACCGAATGTTTATCAAAGATTTCTGATTCTTCACCTTGTCTGGAAAGCTTTGACAATCATTAAGAGAAAAGAAGAAAATGCAAACAATCAGCGTTTGCTTCTTTTGCCAAAATATACTCTATCATATCATCATGTTTGATTGATTGGGATTTAACGCCACTTTCGACTGCTATTGTCATATTGCATGCTATGCTGTTTCTTATACCAGTGCAGTATTGAGTTAGTACTAACACAACATCCTGACCAAGCCTACATCTGCTCACCCACATACAGGTTAACCATTGGAAATGGACAATTTTGTATGAAAGGATATTTGCAAGTACCTGGGATCGAACCTGGGACCTTGCACGATTGTCATGTCATAATGTAAACATCATGCTTCTAATTAGATAAAAGTGAGCTTGGTGAAACTGTTCAACAGTTTAACCCATTCCAAAAGATCAAAACTTCATTGTGTTCTAATTCAAAAGCTGCTACAGACTCCAAAATGGATTCTTATAAATCAAAATTTAAAAATATTTGATTTTTTGTAATATAGCAGGTAAAATATTGAAAAATGGAGAAAATGCTGATTATCAATTTTCTTCTTTAGCCTCTATGTTTTGTTTTCCAAAGCCAAATCCATTATGGACAAAAAGGGTTAAAATATCTAAATTTCTAAAAAAATGTAGATCTTTCTCTAACCTGAACCCCTACAACCTGCCAAAATTAGGTTGTCTGGCTAATGGCTTAAATGGCTATGTTCTGACTGACCACTCACCATGTAGCTATGTTACAAAGCAGGTTAGCATGCTACAAGAGGGTGATTAAAAGCCAATGGGTACATAAGCAAGATCTCTTGGTCTTTGCATTGTAATGCCAATAGATATTATAGGGGTGTTTTGTTTTCCAAAGCCAAATCCATTATGGACCGAAAGGGTTAAAATATCTAAATTTCTAAAAAATTGTAGATCTTTCTCTAACCTGAACCCCTACAACCTGCCAAAATTAGGTTGTCTGGCTAATGGCTTAAATGGCTATGTTCTGACTGACCACTCACCATGTAGCTATGTTACAAAGCAGGTTAGCATGCTACAAGAGGGTGATTAAAAGCCAATGGGTACATAAGCAAGATCTCTTGGTCTTTGCATTGTCATATTATAGGGGTGCCACTAGTCAGAGGAAATTAATTTCCTTGACAATTCCCTGACTTAATTTGAAAATTAAATGGCATGCTGTGTCATTGAACTGACTATTTTTCAGCAATAAGATGTTATTTCATTTTTTTCTGCTCCACTGTAAACATTGAAATGTAAAATTCACTTTGCACATGGTTCAATGTCATCAAATCGCACATGTTGTATCAAGAGCTTTTGAGATGCAGACATAAATTATGAAATACAGGAAATGGGAGTATATTATTATAACTTGGGGAGGATCTAGACTGAGAGTGACATCTCCCTGATTCATAGTACAGTTGCAGATTCGTACGTAACATTGGCTGCAGGCCTATGGAAGCAAGTTTAAGTCTAAAGCCCCTGTCCCGGCAAGTGTCTAAATATTGGAGGGGTTAAATTGAATTTTCCCTTTATATTATCATCAGTGTAAAATCCACCCCCTTTTTTTATCAAAAATACACATGCAACTGGTCTTACCTTTGGACAGCTCTCCAGCCCTCACGCTGCATGGCGGATCCAGGATTTCTGTAAAGGGGGTTCGTTTTTACACAAAGGGGGGGTTCGTTTTACTAATATCACTCAATTTTGACTAAATTTCTGCATGAAAATGAAATAATCAGGCTTCAGAGGGGGGTTCGTTTGAACCCCCCCGAACCCCCTCTGGATCCGCCACTGCTGTGTGTGTGTGTGTGGGGGGGGGGGGTGCTACAGCCTCAGTGTCTGAATATTAGGGGGGGGGGGGGCTAAATTGAATTTTCCCAACCCCCCCCCCCCCCCGTCCTACGGGCCTGTTATACTGTACCTGTGTTGTTTGGGAACGAAGGTACACAAATTTTGACTGTTCAACTTCTGACATTTAGATCTAGGACACTTTACTTAAGTTCAAAAAATATTTCTCACTCACTTACACATGAATTTAAACTTTACTGTATACCTACCTGTGTCTATCACAAACTGTCATATTGCCAAAGGCCGAAACGGGACCAAAAATTCCTGCTCTCCGAGCCAGCAGCTCCCCTTCAAACGCCACGTCTCGGGAAACACGACATTTTCGCATGTGAGATTGTATTGGTTTGGTGCAGTATCGTAATTCAGTAACATTATCGTCACACCTGCCCTTAAAATGCGTTTGAAGTTGACATTTGGCAGAACTCAAGGGCGCCGCCATTTTCAAATCCACTGCGCCACCTAGCGGAGCAGTTATCTCCCTTTAGTGGTTTAGCGTCTTGTGTTCGAAAATGCTTGTTCGAAATAACAAATATATGACAGTCTAATTAAAAAAGCTGTCAGAATTGACGATTTAAAACGAAAGTTACACTTTTCTTCGACCTTAAAATCAGTATCAACTTCCAAAACAAATTTCCGATCTCTTGGAATTCTCGTTTAAATCCGGCCCATTTTACATAGAATAAAGAGGGAAACGGAAAACGGCGACGAAATATATTTTTTAGCAGAACTTCTTCCGTGTGTGTTTGTTCGTCGAAAAATTCGGCGTGGGGACTTTTTCCATCCAAATACTTAATTTGAATACGGAATTGATTAAATCTGTGATAGTCGACTTATCACGAAATTCGGATTTTGCCTGATTCTTAGGCGAACCTGTACTTATATGACCTGATTAAATGATTACGAGAAACTATTGAAGCAACGACTCATTTTTTCGCAATTTGATACCAAATTCATGAAGCGATGTCGAAAGTAGGTCAAAACAGTAGGACATGCGACTTTCTTAAATGACGTCACAACATACATGATGACGTCATATTGAAATTTAAGTATGAATCTCGTTTGAATCATGGTCCGCGCTGTATGCGCATGCGCAACAATTTGAAAATAATTCTAACCCCATCAGTGATGGGGTTGAATTTAGGCTTGGATTCTCCCTAAATTCAGCTATCTGTCTTGTAATTTCGGCTCATTCTCTGTCTGAATCGCATATTATTAACCATCCCGAGGTGGTCAACACAAAAGTTTTGCATATTTTTTCAAAAAAATTCATTTTTTGCAATTAGACCATCTGTTACCGTCGCCCTTTAAGCACATGTATGCATATAGTTGATAGTTTCCATCAAAAACATCAAAAGATAGGGTTTTTTTTCATACTTGTAGTTACAATGTTTTTGAAGAAAGCAACGAGATATCGTCGGTATAAATGCAAAACCTCGTGTGTCATTTTTGCTAGTTTTAAAGTGAAACTTTGTATGTCCAGTTTAGACAATTTTTGCAAGTTTGGGGATACATTTGTATGTATACTTATCAGTATTAATAACACAGTATAGATCTATGTGAACAAAATGTCCGAATTTCAGGTAAAACCTTCCAGTTTTTGAAAAGTTATTAAAAAATTTCTTCCCCTCTAAAACCTTCCTAAATGAGATACATGTACGAGGTTTTGCATTAACACCGACTATATGCGCAAATTAATGCAAACTTATCCAAGGGCGGATCCAGGATTTTTTTTCCAGGGGGGGGGGGGGGGGGGGGTGTCAAAGCCCAAATGATGGCTTTTATTAAGAAGTTATATAGTCAAAATTCAATTTTCAGCCAATTCCAGGGGGGGGGGGTCATGACCCCCTGACCCCCCCCCCCCCCTCTGGATCCGCGCATGCTATCAAAGCAATAATACAGACACTCGTATAAATTACTTGACTTTTGAAGTTAAAAATAGATATTACGGAATTTCCATTCAAAACGAAAGTAGATTTTGTTATTTATTCAAAATGAAAATAGCGAACAATATTGTGGATACAGATTTCTGTCGCTTATCTGTTACCGTTTGTGTTACTTCTCATATCGTTCTTCTTGCCCAAATGGTTTGTAGACAAAGGAGACGTGAAAGGACTTTTCTATCAATGTTTACAGGGCCGTGCAATGAAATGTAGGCACAAAGGTAAGTGTGATTGGAATATGTATAATAATAATTCTGTTTGTTTGTTCTGAAAGACAATTTTGAAAACATTTGTCTAATTGCATAAATTCGTAGATTTATATCTTTATCATAAAAGTAACTTTAAAAGCAGAAGACAAACATCAGTGACTCTTGTTATTTTCTTTAGAATACCCGTAATGTGGACATTTTGAGATTCATGAAACATCGGATTCTTTTCGAGTGGCGTCGTTACGTATCCGAACCTATACGGGTCCGGTCGTACACATTCGGCGGTGGAAAGAATACCAGTAACGTGGCCATTTTGATATTCATAAAACAACGGATTTTTTTTTTCGAACGGCGTCGTAATATAGTATATACGTTCCACTGCCGAATGTTTTCCAAGTCGCCCGAATAATTCCGATGTCGCGCGAATCTCATTAGGGGTGTTCTATCTTAAATGTTGTTTTGTAGTTCTAGATCAGCCGACTATCGGTTTAGAGGGGACATCACTCGTACTGTCCTTCCTGGCGTGTTGTTACAGCTGTCTGTCCGTCTGTCTGTACGGTCCTGATGAAGATGACTATATAGATAATGATCAGACGTCTTGCTACACGTGTAACTGTGGATCATTCTACTGCTGTTCACTCGGCATGTATCCAGTAACCGGTAAGTGTTGTTGTGCGTTTGTTTACCATTAAACAAACAGCAAATTTTGAGCGTGGTTTAACTTAAAAACAGCTACAGAAGACAATGTTGAAGTAAATAGTGAAGAAATTGCGTCCGCAATAGCAGAAACAATACCGAGGCAAAAAGTAATTATTATCAGCGTTATCTTTTTTGCCTCTGTGTTTTTCCTTGGACGTGAAAACCAGGCCCCGGTTTCTCGAAAAACTTAAGTAGGCCTACTTTCTCAGACTCAAATCTGAGCACCGTACTCAAATCGCATGAAATCCACGTGAACTTCAATCGAATACTCTTCAACGTTGGAGATTATTCCAATGAAGTTGATCATGTACTCATGAGTATGTACACTAAGTGTGTTTTTTTTTTTCTCGAGAAACCGGGGCCAGGTCTTGTTCGGGAAAGGGGTAAACTGAATGTGGTTACGTGCGGTAACACAGGCCGACTTCGATTGAGATTATAGCTTGAGCCATTTATTAGGAACCAGCGCTTTCCTATTCACCCCATGCTCATTTTGTGTCAGCCAACCAATATCTTTGTTTACTTCGACATTGATTCGTCCACTGTTTTTATCTGGTCGTAATGACTCATTATCTTAACCACAGTCTTTCAGATGGTCAGATTATTGCTGCGGAAATGACATCAAATAGCCCGAGTATCGGGTATTACTGGCAGGTGCACGTTTGTGCTGGAATTAAAAGCGTTAGTCATTGGTTAGAGTGCCAAATTTGGTCATTCAGGGACGGCTCACTATCTGAAAAGAATCGAAACTCTTTTTGAACGCTGCAATGTCAGGTTGCTATACAATTGTTTCTGGTAGGCAATACATAGTATCACTGTATAGGGAAAAAAAGAATATCTAAAGTAGGCTGCATTTGTGAGGATTTGTCGGAAAGATGCCGTGTTCATATGTCGGGTGGTCCTCATTGATCTTTCGAGATAAGATGGTACGGGTACTGCAACAAAATTATTATAGATTTTATAAAACATGTTGATTCTGGAAATGTCTCGTCTGTATTGAAGAGTTTGCCAGCCAAGCTCCTTCTTCATGCAGGTAACACTGTCATAATAAGAAAAAATATTTTGAACCCATCTTGCTGCTCTTCGTTGTACTTTTTCCACTTTGTTGATATGGCTTTTGTGTAGGGACTCCAAACTATTGATGCGTATTCTACCTGCGGTCTAACTAAAGTTTTGTACGCCGTTTCTCTGTTCTTCTTATTTTTGGTCTGGATGTTTCTGCGGAGAAAACCTAAAGATTTACTAGCATTTGATGTTATATTGTCAATGTGTTTGTTCCAGGAAAGATCTCCAAATATTGTAACTCCTAGGTATTTGGAATTGTCCACATTCTCTAGTATTTGTCCATGTAACCTGTAATCAAATGAAATCTTTTTCTTCTTTTTAGTAATATTTAGGACGATGCATTTGCTTGGCTTAAACTCCATGTCCCACTTTTTCTCCCACTGCATTAACTTGTCTAGGTCTTCTTGTAGGGTCAAACAGACTTGCTTGTTGTTTATATCTAAGTAAACGGCAGTGTCATCTGCAAACATACGAACTTGGGATGTGATGGTATTAGGAATATCATTTATATGCAAAAGAAACAATAGAGGGCCAAGTACGGATCCCTGAGGCACTCCAGACGTTAAGTACTGGTACTTCTGATGAGCATCCACCGTCTAGAAGACTATTATTGTTCGTTTTAACAATCGCTTGAAAATAGTCTGAAACGAAGTCGGTCGCAGTGCCGCGGAAATGGAATTCATTTCTGTTGGTCACTTCAAATTGCCTTCATAAATAATACGGACATCACTTCAAGAAAATCCACCTACTAGTAGTAAATTAAAAATAATTATGTATTTAGAAGAAGATATTTTAACGTTTAAAACGCATCAAGTTCAAGTATTCCTTCTGAAACAATACTGTTTTTACTACTCACCTTCTTCATTTCTTGTTACATTTATGAACGGGTCAATTTATGACAATAAGGCCCTAGCCCACAGAAAATTACAACAAAAGATTTTGGCTTTTTAATGTTCAGATTATAAACGGGTCAATTTAAAAAAAAAGATAAGGCCCAAACAACCAAAATTACAACAAAAGATTTTGGTATTTCAATGGGAAAATGGACACTAATAGAATGTGAAAAACTTGGTAGATCTACTTGTAAGCGCTAAAATTCATTTCTTTTTAGCCCTGGACAATGCGATGCACATCACCATTGTATTACGGATTTCATTTGGCATGGCACTGACCTTTATTCAAAATGATATTTTTTGAAAAGGCCCAGACGTGTTATCTATGATAAGAAAAGCTAAAGCTGTGCTATGTGAAATGAAATCTGTAATACAAACTTTTATAGCAGCCATTTGTTGTCTGAAATATCTAGCACAGGTCCTTTTAATTTTGTCTATTTCATTTTCAGGCATTTTGATTCTATGCGGTTGTATACGGTTTGGTACACAGTTTCCTACAGAAACACTCGGTGTTTCGTTCTATTTGTGTGCGGTTGCTGGCTGTCTCCATTTTATCATGGTAGGCCTACAGTTGTGCCACATCGTATGGCACGTGTTTATATTTTGTTCAACGTTCAATTATACTTCACCAGAAATGACCTGGCAGAGCATCCCAGTCTATTTGATAGGGCTGCTCTGCCAGGTCGATTATCATGAGGTTATACATTTGAACAAAATATAAACATGGATGATGCACCATACGATGTGGCACCAACTGTAACTCATTCAGTTTGTTTTCTTCTTTAACATTTTCCCAAACGGCGATAATGTAAACATTTCAAATTTTAAAGCAGACGCAGTTCTTAGACAAATTTATCAGTCATTGTTTGTTGCAATGAATAATGCCATAAATTGCTTAAGCAAAACATGTCTAGGGTGTTTTTATAAATAAAATATAACACCGTTCTCCGTTGATTTTAGAGATATATGTAGACCTATAGTCTATCGGTTATAACTGTAGACTTGTAGACAAACGCTAAAAAACAAAATATATACTTTAAAATTTTACTAAACCATTTATCGTGAGCTATACGAGCGAATTAATATCTTAACTCGTTTGGTCCTGAAAGAGAAATTGTTTGTGTTGGGCCATTTTCAACAACATGAAGTAAAATGTTTGTATACAAGTCTACAGTTATAAACGTTGAATTATATTTCGGCCTTTTTTCACCAAAGAATAAATTTGGTACGCACTATCATAAACATTTTTATTATATCGAAAAAGGTAAACCCCTTAGCTTTTTAGAACATGAAAATAGTGTTTGTAAAATATCTTTTGAAACAAGAAAACGCCAGACTTTAAACTTTAGGCATAGATCTACACGGTACGGAAACTACAGAGACAGAGACAAAAGAAAATAATTGAACAACAAAGTTGAACACTTACCTGTTTTTGTCAAAAGATCGTGATCCCAGAGACAGAGCCACACATGGCCGGAAGCGCCCCAGAGGATTTAAGCGGCAGAGTCATTGGCTCTGTCTCTGTAGTTTCCGTACCGTGTCTATACGTTTTTTTTCATTTCAGATGTTTATAAGTTGTAGTGACGCGTGTTGTAAGAAGCCAGGTGAAGAATTCGTGTTTAAGACTTTAATGCAGGACATGTATGAAGATGCCCTCGAGTAAATAGGGACCTTCTGAAATAGTGAAAAGTGCCGACCAAGAATAGGCTGCATACAGTCTGGCCCTGTAGTCAAAACAGTTTTCGTTGTCTCCTCATGTACCAGAGTCATAATATTAGATCATTTTCAGTTATTATGCCTACTGTAGTGCTGTTAAAAATTATAAAGCTTGGTCTATCTGCTTCGACACAAATAATCCTTGCCAAAGATATACTTTTCACAATTTCAAGAAGCTTCTTTCTGCCTTGTGGGACAGATTCGTTTACAAACAAACATAATCAAACGTAGTTGTGCACGATACTTCTTACCTTTTGGGGCCTACACGGAATCTTAAGGGCATGTTGTTATTTATGTCGTTGTTGTTTTAACTTATTGCTTTTGTTGTTGATGTTGCTTCTAATAACGATGTTTGCGATTTGCTACAACACGACCTGACCCTCTACCTTATTATGTTGTTACTTGTTTAAAGACAAAATATAATTATTTGTCTTTAGTCTTCTGTTCTTTGCACGGCCCCCGTCACTTGTTAATATCTCGTTTTACGTCGTATTCTGCTTCCACCTGGCTAAAGATTTATGTATCCATTTTCTCGTGGTATTCACTGCCTGGAATTCTTAACCCATTCACGTGATATTGAAACTTTTTGACGCCCTCGTGGAAAAGGCGTTGAAAAACATTGTAGAAAATGAAGAAATTGCTTGTAACAAGCAATTTCTTCATTTTCTACCATGTTTTGCAACCCAAAAGACAAAATTTGTAGATCTAAAATTTCATTCACTTGAAATTTTCTTCTGCGCCATCTTTGAATTTGAACCAGACTAATTTTTTGCCGTCTGATAATGGGTATAGTCCCGGTCTCACACAATTTCGCGTCCAGATCACGTCCAAAATCACTTCGGATTGACCTTTTATGGCCAGGCTGTGGCAATAAATGTGTGTATGACCGGGTCTTAATTTCATGTTTCAAAAATACATGGCAATCAGACAGATGAACAGAGACATATGTCCCACCCAGTCGACTTGTTAGTAATATATTGGCCAAAAGTCCTAACCGGCCTCTTTAAAAATGACGATACCTTTTTAGCTCACCTGAGCACGAAGTGCTCGAGGTGAGTTATTGGGGTCACTTTTTGTCTGGCGTCCATCCGTCCGTCCGTCAACATTTGGGGTGTTTACACTCTAGCATCCACAAAAGTTAGGCAATCTTGATTAAACTTGGCCAAAACAAGTAGGATCATAAGTTCTCGGACAAGTTCGATTATGGGCCTGATCGGACCAGAAAGTGCTGAGTTATCTGCCCTTGAATGTCAAAAATGCTGTTTTAAGTTTGTTTACACTCTAGCATCTACAGTTATTGATCGATCAAGACAAAACCTGAACATAATGTTGGAGACCATAAGATCTTGGATGAGTTCGATTTTCAGTCTGATCTGACCAGAAAAAATGAGAGTAATGTGCCCTTGAATTGGGCAAAATTGCCATTTTTGGCTGTATCAACCTTGTTTACACTTTAGAATCTACAATTATTAATAAATCAAGACAGAACGTGGACAAAATGTTGGGAAGCATAAGATCTTGGATGAGTTTGATTTTCAGTCTGATCTGACCAGAAAGACGAGAGTTATGTGCCCTTGAATTTGACAAAATTGCCGTTTTCGGCTGTTTTCGACCTTGTCTACACTGTAGAATCTACAATTATTAATCAATCAAGACACAATGTTGGGGACTATAAGATCTCAGATGAGTTAGATTTTCAGTCAGATCTGACTAAAAAGATGAGAGTTATGCGCCCTTGAATTGGGCAAAATTGCCATTTTTTGCTGTTTTGACCTTTTTTACACTCTAGAATATACAATTATTAATAAATCAAGACAGAACGTGGACAAAATGTTGGGGGAGCATAAGATCTTGGATGAGTTTGATTTTCAGTCTGATCTGACCAGAAAGTCCAGAGTTATGTGCCCTTGAATTTGACAAAATTGTCGTTTTCGGCTGTTTTCGACCTTGTTTACTCTCTAGAATCTACAATTATCAATCAATCAAGACAAAACTTGGACACATTGTTGGGGAGCATAAGATCTTGCATGAGTATGATTTTCAGTCTGATGTGATCAGAAAGTCAAGAGTTAAGTGCCCTTGAATTTGATAAAATTGCCGTTTTTGACTGTTTTCAACCTTGTTTACACTCTAGAATCTACAATTATTGACCAATCAAGACACATCTTGGACACAATGTTGGAGACCATAAAATCTCAGATGAGTTTGATTTTCAGTCTGATTTGACCAGAAAGACGAGAGTTATGTGCCCTTGAATTTGATAAAATTGCCTTTTGGGGCTGTTTTCAACCTTGTTTACACTCTAGAATCTACAATTATTAAATAAATCAAGACAACTCTTGGACACAATGTTCGAGAATATTAGATCTCAGATGAGGTTGATTTTCAGTCTGATCTGACCAGAAAGACGAGAGTTGTGTGCCCTTGAATTTGATAAAATTGCCATTTTTGGCTGTTTTCGACCTTGTTTACACTCTAGAATCTACAATAATTAAAAAAAAAAAAAAAAAAAAAAAAAAAAAAAGAAAAAATGTTGGGCACCATAAGAGCTTGGATGAGTTTGATTTTCACAACTTTATTGACCATAAGTTCATATTCAGTCTTGAAGTCATAAATATCAATTGAATTGAACATTAGTGTTGCTCATATCATTTTGGTTCAGGTGAGCGATATAGGACCATCATGGTCCTCTTGTTTTAAAATAAATTACATTTTAATGGAATTTGATATGCAATTTTTTAAGCATATAGTCCGTGGATTTCCATACTGATTTACCTAATTTTGATGTGTAATAAAGGAAAAGCTCAAAAAGCTGTAAATCTTAATAGAGCTCGAGATAATACACTTTCAACAAATCAAAGTACACAAATCGTTAGCTGCAACCCAGACCAAGAAAAAATTGGAAAACATTGTCAATTTTGTGTGACGTTTGACTACAGAAGAAGCATAAAGAGTGGGAGGCATAGTAAAATGGTGTTTAAATTCAACCGACAAAACATTTTAACTAGCAAATATGCTCAAATATTGTCTGGTGTGGAAAAACGATGCAACAAACCGATTTTTACACATATCCTACATCTTGTAGCTCGCCGTGAATCATCAGTCTATATTTAAAGCGTTTTCGAAGAAAAACGCGCTTTAGATGTTGTTTTTAAGAACCGTTTTCTGCATACATGACATGACATGAGCCTACGGCACTTGGTTTATGCAACATTAGCCAGGAACGACCGACCTTAATCTTGTAGACCTTGTAACACGACGTTCAGGGAGGATCGTTTCACAGCGACGTCTTGACGACGTTTCGAATTTTCTTCTAGTAGGGCCATATGCCGCGCACAATTGTCAAACATTTTCATTTTTTTCCTATTCTATGCAGTAGCTCTGGAAAGTTGCTTAAAAATCACATAGCAAATTTCATTAAAATCCAAACACCACAGAAAAACTTATCTTTGTTTTTTAAGTGGCCGGTTAGCGGACGTGTCAGTAACTTCTGACAGGCACCAGTAATGGGCCATCTTCTGTGAAAAACCGAAATCAGCTTTACTTACTAATTTACTAATCAATTATCTTGTTATATGAAATTTTCCATGACAAGTACGCGCAAACACATGGTTCTGCTCTGAAATGTTATGTTCTCATGGAGGATACAATATTTAAAGCGTTTATTTGGTTGGTCAGAAGAAAACGACCTAGAAGATGACCACTTACTTCAAAGCCTGTCAAATGTTACTGCAAGTGACCATCGAGTTTGAATCAGATTGGCCGGCGTGTCAAATACCGACCTCTCTGATTTAGGCCTCATTTGAGCATTAAAGTCGAACTACTTTCAATATGTCAGCGCACATAAAAGCATATCATTTTTGGAAAGCAAATTTGCAAAATTTGCTTTTCTTTCCAGTCGTGCTTCTCTGCACTTTAACATTCTCTGCATACCACACAACATCTCCCGGTCCTCCTCACTATAAATAGTTCTATCAAAAGCAAAGATCAATGACAAGAACAACCTTTCGAATATTCAATATTGAATTCTACAGTTGTACACAAGATATTCAATTGTGTGACCGATGATAAAACATCCAATTAAACATGTGTTAAAAGAGGAGAAACGATCACGTAGTAATTTGCTTTCATTACGGTTCAATAGCCAGTCCAATATCTTTCGTTGAAAATGGGTCAGTCAAGTTTACTGAACTATGAAATATGCGACCCACTTCAAGCGCTAAAAATAGGAACTAGGACACGTCTATTTTTAGGATCTTTCTATGCCCAAATTCTTACACGTTTTAATGTCCGAAACTAAACAATGATATTCGATAAGCCATGCATTTAATCGCGTTCACAATAATTGATTGATCAACTAAGTGGTTATTTTGAGGTTAATGACATAGACATCTTGTCTAATAGGCCTTGCTAGTATTCGCGTGTAGCTATAGGCATTTCAAAGCGAAAGTAGAAATCTGGGAAACCAGAATATGTGATGGTATGCTCAAAATGCATAGAAATCAGACTAGCAATCCTTTCACCACTTGGTTTAAAAAACGGTGTTAACTTTTTAATCTATAGATATCACGGTGGATAACCCATGTGACTTTTGGGAAGCGTTAACACCGAAAAAATCGTCCGCTTCAAGGTATGTTTGGTTTAATTTCTCAGCTTATACTCTGTTGATTTTGACGAGATAAAGTGCACGGAACGCGCATTTGAGAGGGCTATTCCCGTTTGTAACTCTGCTCCGATCCCGTGATTTCTTCAAACATTCAAGCGAAAGTTTTCTTCGGTGCATGTGAATGCTTCCCACTTTCGTTTTTCACTTACAAACACTTTGGCTCGAATGTTTGAAGAAACCACTGGATTTGGAGCAGAGTGAGTTAGAGCCGGGAATAGCCCTCTCAAGGGCGAGTTCCGTGCACTTTATCTCATCAAAATCAATAGGGTATAAGCTGAGAAATTAAACAAAACATACCTTGAAGCGGACGATTTTTTCGGTGTTAACGCTTCCCTAAAGTCATGTGAGTTACCCACCGTGGATTTAGATCTAGATGAATAGGACTACATAGAATCAAATCAATTTACATTGTTGGCATGTTAACCATTTCCCAAATAGAAACATTTCAGATTGGTCAAAATAAAAAAAAGCCGTAGCAGACGACAAAATTGGTACATACCTAGATAAAATTAGAACTATTTGTAGATAATACCAAAGACAATATCGAGGTTAAGGTTTACGAACTGAGAATGAAAACACCACTTTCTAGCCATACGAAATGCATCAAATTTCACACACATGTAAATACA
This sequence comes from Fragum sueziense, assembly GCA_963680895.1. Lineage (NCBI taxonomy): Eukaryota > Metazoa > Mollusca > Bivalvia > Cardiida > Cardiidae > Fragum > Fragum sueziense. The sequence continues at coordinate 5,342,833 of OY804597.1, forward strand.
CTTCACACAAGTTGATTCACCAGGCCGGATTTCAAGATTATGCTACAAGAAGATAATAATTTACAAATATTGTTTTACTCTATTTTCACATGCAAGGGAGGTAATTTTGAACATTTTGATCAAATATTTCCATAAGTATGCATTAATTCAAAATTCTAATCCATACAAAATGCTTATATTTGTATTTGGAAAGGAAATGTAACACAGATTAGGAATTACTGGCACTTTTCAAATTTCATCTCTGGCTCTGCATTTCATTCTCAGTTCGTAAACCTTAAAGTAGAAAATTCTGATTATCAGCAGTTTCTTCTTTCATCCCAATATTCCCCCGAACATTTTCTTTTCGGGCTGTCAAACCCGGTCTTATTTGGGAAAGGGATAAAGTAGTGACGGAACACATGTTTTAGCAAGTAAGACATGTAGTTTTCAGAGATCAAATGCTTTCTAATTAGGGTATGGACTCCTTTCATTTATGTTTTAGTCCGTACCCGCAGAACACTTCCGGTAATCCGAGACTTCTCTGATGAAAATTCGCTCGATGATATACTTAAAAGAAAAAGTTTAGTCAGTATTTTTGATGGGCAATTATTCGGCAAAAATACAACATATCAGTGAAAAATTCCACACAATATTTGTTCAATCAACGATTAACAAACATCTTCAAATAATGTGGCTAAATTTTTGTTTTTAGGTTTGTGCTAAAAGAATTTCAAAATGTGACAGGTGCACTTGCTGCAGTTAAGGTGCAAGTCTTTCTCCTGTATACATGTATGGAAACCAAAGACAATAGCCCAGATACAAAAAATCCACAATAAAATTTGTAACAGCTTATATGATTTTAGCACCCTGGCTAAATCAATTTGGCCAAAAATGACAATGTTAGAAACCATCTACCTAACCTACAAACTCTGGCGGTTTTCTACATTTTGAACTTGGCAAGCACTTTTAGTTTTAAGCATTGGTGTAGTTGTTGTCAAAAATGGGCACATGCATGAGATTTTGGTCATTGATACCTCTGAAACCAGCGTATCTGGAATAAACGTTAATTGTGACGTCATCAAGTTATGTCACTTCCAAACTGACAAAAACATTGAAAATTGACTACACTGTAACCAATTTGTTCAATAATGACCTTTTGTTTAAAAAAAATCTGTCTTTTACTTGCCCGGCCATTTACCCGATAGTTGGCTTTTCGAGCATTGGCTCAGCCAGATCTCAGGCATTGTTTGACAAATATTGAATGTCAGTTATTTTCTTCAAAATTGTCTGTCTACAATAAATAACTTTGTATCAGTGGTAAACCAGCTACTGGTTCTGACAGAACGATTTCTTGAAAACGCGGGTAAAATGCTAGGAGCAACAGGTTGGGTGCGTAAGTTACCATAATCTACTGTCAATTCTATTAAAAAGAAGTTTTCTCACTCACAGTCAACAGAGAGACTTCTATTCTACCAAGAAATGATACAAAGATCGATTTTTCATGTCAATGACCAGGAATTTAGACTCCACAAAAAGTCACTCCTGAAGCTGTGACTTTTCAATTTGACCCCTTTTGGAATGAATTGTCGAAAAGAAGGTTAAGTAAAACATGGATGCCAATTGAAATTCACCGACTTGTTCTAAATTGGTTGAAGATTGTTATGAGTAAAAATTTTGGCATTGTAAAACGTTTTAGACAAAATTATTGACCAAAAACTTTATACTGACTAAACTTTTTCATCTCAGTATACTTGGATGTCGCTATTTACAACGGAACGCTGTCCCAGTCAAACACAAAAGAAAATTCCGACACAGCGACATAACTTGTGTCGGAATTTTCTTTTGTTTTTGAATTGGACAGCGCTCCGATGTAAATAGCGACATCCAAATATCGAAGAGCGAATTTTCATCAGAGAAGACTCTGATTAACTTCCGGAGGCAAACAATGGGTTTATGGGAAATTAACATTGTATACATGTGAATTGTTACTAAAAATAGTAACAAATCGACATTTTCAAAACGAGGCTCCCACAAAATGCGGAGAAATCGATGACGACGCACGTGCATTCAATATACAGCGATTAAGCACACGTGCATTCAATATACAGTGATAAAGAGAAGTTTTAAGTGGAACAAAAACTACGAAATTGAATGAATTCGTTGATAGCCGGTAAGATGGTTATTTTATTTGATTTACAGTCAAGAAAATTCGGCATTTTTGGCCAACATTGGAGGGGCTTAGCCCCCCCCCCCCCCCCCCCCCCCCTAGCCCCCCCCCCCCTGTTCCTACGGGCCTGTACATCAAATAGATTTATGAATCGTGACCTGTCGCACTAGTCTATTATACAAGAAAACAAATAAATATGCAGCACTCCGTAAATTTCGTCTTACCAATTTAAAAGAAGACCTAAATGATTACATTTTGAGAAAAAATAGGTTTAAATCTGTGTGTAATACAAAGCGTTTAGCTTATGAAAGCAAACAACGTGGAATTTTGTTAAATTCTCGACATGATCCAAAACAATTTTGGAGATTGGTTAAACAGAAAAAGTCTACAAATTTTAATAGTAATGCTAATGACATCGAAGCAGTAGAGTGGTACAATTATTTCAAGGCATTATTTTCCGAAGACACGCCTCTAGACAATGTTCTAGAAGTATACCCTGATAATGAAACACTGGGTACAGCCTTACCATTAAATGATCCTTTTGATATACAGGAAATTGTTGCTTCCATTCATAGCCTTAAGAAAGGAAAAAGCCCAGGACCGGACGGGATAACAGGTGAATTTTTTAAAAACACATGCAATGATATTTCGCCATTAATCACTGATCTTTTTAATGCTATTGTTAGTAATGGGGATTTCCCAATAAACTGGGGTAATAGTATAATATGCCCTATTTTGAAAAAAGGTTCACGTAAAGATCCCAACAATTATCGAGCGGTTTCGCTTATAAATGTTTTAAGTAAATTATTCGCCTCAGTTCTCAATAAGAGACTTACAACATGGTCTATAGAAAATAATATAATCGATGAAGCACAAGCTGGATTTCGAGCAGGATACTCTACAATAGATAATTTATTCACTTTGCAGGCTATTGCTCAAAAATACCTTTCCAAACAAGGGGGTCGATCTTATTGTCTTTTCATAGATTTTTCAAAAGCATTTGATCGTATTAACCATGAAGCATTATGGAACAGTTTAAAATCGAATGGTGTACATGGAAATTTTTTTGCGTATTTTACAATCAATGTATGGGAGACTATCCGCTAGTGTAAAAACAGCATCCGGTATTACTAGTTGCTTCCCCTGTTTAGTTGGTACCCGTCAGGGCTGTGTGAGCAGTCCACTGATATTTTCTCTTTTTATTAATGACCTAGCTACAATGTTACGTGAACGATGCCAATCAGGAATATTCATCACTAATCAGATACATGATATTTTAAGTTTAATGTACGCAGATGATGTTGCGAGCTGCGCAGAAACCGTTATTAAATTACAGCACCAAATAAACATTATCGACGACTTTTGCCAGATAAGTGGTATGCAAATTAATATGGACAAAACTAAAATTATTGTTTTTAGAAATGGCGGACCTTTGCGTGAAAATGAGAAGTGGTTTTTTAGAGGACAACAACTGGAAACAGTTTCGTATTATCGCTATATGGGTCTTTTATTCACACCGAAATTAAAATGGACGCGCGCAAAGGTAACTCTGACAGCACAAGCTAGAAAATCTATAATGTCTATATATAATTATCAGAAGAATTTTGGCTTTTTTGACCATAACGATATTTTCAAATTATTTGACTCCATGGTGAAACCCATCCTGTGTTATGGAGCAGAGATATGGGGGTTCGAATATTCGCAGCAAATTGAATCAGTTCATGCAAAATTTTGCAAAAAATTCCTAGGATTACCTGATTTTGTAAACAATAGCATGGCGTTAGGGGAATGTGGACGATTGCCTCTTTATACAACATACTTTGTTAAAGTTATCAAGTATTGGTGCCATATTTTAAACATGCCCGAACACAGATATCCTCGAAATTCATACACCATGCTCAAACAACATGACGATAGTGGACGAATAAATTGGGCTACAAATGTTAAAAATTTACTTTTCCGATACGGCTTCGGTTTCGTCTGGATCTCACAAAGCGTCGGGGACTCTCGTGCGTTTGTTTCAATATTCAAACAAAGAGTTAAAGACTGTGCTACTCAAGATTGGTATGATGATGTAAGTTCGTCTGGTAGATGTTATTTGTACAAAAAATTTAAAACGCTTTTGAATGTTGAGCGTTACATGTCATATGAACTGCCATTTTATTTGAGAAAAGCAATGGCTAATTTCAGATGCGCAAATCACAGTCTAAATATAGAAATTCTCAGAAGAACCGGAATAGATAGAAATTTTCGCTTTTGTCCGTTTTGTAGAGATCGAGAGGGAATCGAAGTCGTTGAAGATGAAATCCATGCATTTTTAGAATGTGGCTTATATAATGATATCCGCAATCAGTATGTAAATCAATATATTTCAACAACACGAAACAAAGAAATAGAATTTATTCGGCTTATTTCATGTGACGACCAAAATACTATCAAAAACGTAGCTTCTTTTATATTTCATTTGATCAGAAAACGTAGAAATGATGCACTGTTATGATTTTGAACGACATGAGAAATATCTATACATAAAACTATATTCAACAACAACAACAACAACAACAACAGCAACAACGACAACAACTAGATACTTGATAATTTTCTCCATATATCATTTACACTTGCAAACAATACTGTAGAAAATGTCTTTCATAACTTTGTTACATAATCTTCCAGGTACTCTGTATGTAAAATATAATGTTATAATGTTTTGTGTTATGGGCCGGTGGCCTAAATCACCAATAAAATTATGTTATGTTATGTTATGTTAAAAAAAAACCTACTTCAGAACATGACATTGGGTATAGGAGAACATATAGAGTGCTAGAATGCCTTATAGTCGTTTTCGGCTGGGAGAATTCGACATTTTAAATTCCCTATTTGTTTATGTCTAAGGGGGGTAATTCACAAAATTGACAGATTATACCTTTATTTTAGAGCTTGCTACAAGTGATAAGAGAGATGTTTTGTGGTTTTTTGGCAACCCGGATATGACCAATTCCGTAAAAATAATGAATCGTTTATCGCGCGTATGTGGCCTTAGATGAAATTAGCTGTAAATGCATTAAGGGCCGTAACTCTGACATTAAAGGAGACAAGGCAATGAAACTTCGACAAAACGATTGCCGAATGCCATGGAAATATTGTAAAAATAAAATCAGGCTTTTAGTTCGATACTTTTTCAGAAACAAGAAATCTTGCAGCGTAAAGTTTTCTCTTTTGTTCAGTATATTTTGCTGATATGGAACAGACATTATCCTTTCATAATTTGTATTTTGCAACTTTCTAAAGAATCAAATTCAATTAATTACTTTTATCCAACTCCGTGCAATTCATATTGCTAACAACTAGAAAGGCCTTTAGACATAATCAGCAAATTTGCTTTCCAACAGTACTTTCAGTACTTTGATTTATTCTTATCTGGATAAAATGACAAGTCAAGTGCTCGCGGAAAATGCAACGGTCCCAGGAAATGATATACTGGTATCGTCGGTGTTATTGCAAAACACCGACGATAGTTATGATGTTTGCAGTTTACGGGCATTAACAATGCACCATCGTGGTACGCTGACAGGAGTACCTAAAATAATAGACCGACCTTTGTTGTTCATGAAACATGGGTCAGCGACTCTTTTTGGCATATTAAACTGACACGATTTAAAAACGCAAAACACGTTTTCATTAACCATTCCTTTCCTATTGCCTCGATCGTCACCATATTTGGGGACATGTTTGAGACAATGTATACGCTTCACGCCCAAGCAATTTTGTCGTGTTTTCTGTAAACTATCCGGACATCTGAACCGCCTATCTCTAAATGCTCGTGTGTCTCGTGCATTCAGACCACGTGTTAAATCACTAAGATCTTTTGTGTACAAATTGTCACTTTGATTTACTTATTGAAAACATACGAGAACAACGGAAGAAAATTTTGTATAAAATGCTGAGGCTTACTTTGCGAAAAAAGAACCGAGTTTTTTGGCTTTTGGTTTGCCGTGTTTCGCAAATGAAGGAAGCTAGACGCTTTAATGTAGTCGAATCGACGGTTCCAAGGTTTATGAGACGTGTAAACGACACGGGAAGATTTACAGACCATCCACGTCCCGGTAAGCTGCGTGTAACAACTGTACGTCAACATAATTGTATACGTCAACGGCACTGACGCAACAGATTTGTGACGGCTCAGTCTACAGCAAATGCTATGGTTGGTAATCGCCGGCAGCCTATACATCGCGACATGGTGATAAATTGCTTGTGAAAACACTGGGTTCGCTGTCGTCGATGTTCGATGCCAAGCTCTTGACTCAACGTGCATTTTGGCATAATCTGACGTCCATTCAGGCATTGTTCGTGGCTTTAAAGGCCATTTTCTTTCCTGTCATGTTCATAATTGTAACATTTACACTTTTACATGGCTATACATCGGTTTTGTAAGATGTAGGAGATACCATTTGTAAAAGAACCTTTTTGCGTTTTTAAATCGCGTCAGTTTAGACCATTTTGAACCCAGTGTAGCATGTGAATACAAATAGTGTGATCAACGTGTACAGCAACTATAACTCTTGAGCAGCCTGGGACATGTGATGTAAAATTGTAAAAGATGATCTGGATGTTAGTTGGTCTCTGATCGGACTGCTCGAGAAGATCATATCTAAGACCGATTTTTTCTCAATATTTAGACCCCCTTCCTTTTGCTGTAATCGACGCGACACAGACTGAGTCTGGATGTGGAAATAAGGCCATTGTGACATCTTAGATTTCTATAGATCCGGATTAGTGTATATTTAAGCGTAGCCTGATCTTAGTCGTTTCAACTCTCCAATAACTTGTTCATGTAATGAAGAGGCTATTTGAGAACAGCATGGATCTTGATCAGACTGTGCGAATGCACAGTCTGATCTGGATCCATATGTTGGTCTCAAATATCATAAGAGCCTACTTTTTCAAATCCCGGTTCAACAGCAATTTGAGAGACAATTACATGCATGACAGACATATCGTTAGTGGAAAAACAAAAACCCCGTAATTACAGTTTGAAAATAGCTGGAGTTACGAGGATTTGATCTCCCATAGACGATATCGCTGCTATTCAACGAAAGGCTCGTAACTGCAGCTTAAAACAACCTGCAGTTACGAGGTTTTAGCTGAAAAGCGACGATTTATATGTTTTGTGGGGGTATTTTTACACAAGGAAGAGCAAATCGAAACTTCCTGGTTGAATACAAAAGAAAAATCACGTCTAAAAGATCAATTTGGCTATGTGATGTATCGTAGGAAATGGATAAGTTTATGCTTGTTATCACAGTATTTACTACAGGTAAGGGGTTTGAGTTATCTAACATTTCTTTAATCTTAAACCTGAACCACACGACCAAATTTACGACTGATCTGGACATAACCCTTTCCCAAACAAGACCTTGTTTTGACGTTCCTCACATCAAATGTCTATGAAAACTTTGAGGAAAAGAAGAATATGTTGACCAAGGGTTCCTATTATCTCGATATATGTGCTATCTAGATTGTTTAAACATGTATTTTGTTGTCTGCAGAAGCTTTCGAATCGGACCAGCCAAATTATTTGACGTTTTGGAAAGGGTTAACACAGAACAAACAATCTGAGCCTTCAATCTGAGCTATCAGTCGTTGTCTTGACTAGGCCTACTTTCTATTTTTTTTTCATTTAGCCAGGTCCCGGTTTCTCGAAAAAACTTAAGTACATTCTCATGAGAACATGCTCCACTTCAAAGGGATAATCTCCAACGTTGAAGGGTATTCGATTGACGTTCACGTGGATTTCGTGCGATTTGAGCACGGTGCTCAGATTTGAGCATGAGATCGTACTTAAGTTTTTTCGAGAAACCGAGGCTAGATCTTTACATTTTTGTCTCAATTTCCAGAATGGACATTTTTGCATGTCGGGACCAATATGCAATAATCTTAGCTTTGCTTTTAGCAATTAGTTTGATTGATGCACAAAAATATTGGATTTCTGCAACCAGCACTGTATACTTCACATAATTACCAAGATTTTGACCCTTTCCAAAACAATTTCTGTATTGACACTCATGGCTGAAATAATCTAGGAAAATGTCATTAAACGCAAAGAATAAAATTTCGATCATCATTTTCGAAAGTTACCAAAATGTCCAAGAATCATGACGTAGGCTGTGTGAGCAGCTTGTATACTTCACGATAAATGACCTGGCAGAGCAGCCCATGCTAATCGAATGGAAAGCTCTGCCAGGTCAATTCTCGTCCGCTATAACTTAGATTGTTTGTTGTTGTTATCCACTGTTCCCCTTGCATAATACAAAAACAGGATTTTTCCCTTGCATGGCACAAAAATGGGATTTTTTTGGCAAGATCAAAGTGAAAATGGAAAATGATCAATCAGGACCTTAGAATATAATCCATGATGAACACAACAATACAGCTTTTTCTTGATTTCTATCAATTCAATAGTTTATCCGATAGTATGTATAAAATTTAACGTCTTTTTTACCAACACCAATTTTGTCGTCTGAAGCAGCATTTAGTTTTGATTATCCTAAATACACGTAAAAAAATTATGTAATTAAAAGCAAACGACTAGAGACAATGACATTTTAGAAAATTGAGAAAATGGAATTTCTTTCCATCAGTAGCCGATTCGACTTGAAATTTTTGCAACGACACTGAGGTGGGGATATCCCCGTGAAATGGGCCTTTCATGCGCTTGAACTCACCATATATAATATACAAATCAGTCGATGCATGCGCATTTATAATCTAATCAACATCCACAATTTTCTCTAACAACTTCTGCATTGTCCACAGAGCTATAAGAGAACACATTTGATCTTGATCAGAATGAACTTAGGGTTAACTCAATCAGGTTACATGTCGATGTCAGCTACCATAAGGCCCATTTTCCAGATCCCTACACTTGATTGTGTGATTTTGTTTATCCGAAAGTCACTAGTTTTCAAAACAAGTCCTATTTTTGACGTCACTTCAAGATATGCCTTCGATATGATTAAGACAAAAGAAGAAAATGTTGAATATATGCAATTTCTTCTATTGTTTCAATATTTTCTGTGCTATATGCCTACCATTCAAAACTTCTTACTGAATCTTCATTTTTGTCGTCTGGAGAAACTTTCATATTGGAACAGTCTATGATTTTGTCATTTGAGAAAGGGTGTTGTACAATGATTTGCACCATTCTAATTTTGTCGTGAAAAGTAATAAATTTTGTGCTAAAATAGACTAAGTTTACCATTACGTTTTGATAAATCGGCGGTGTTGTTATAAAATCTTGTAACACTACGGCTTGTATTAAGCCATAGTTACGAGATTTTATAACAGCACCTACGAAATACCATTGTTTGTCCGAAAGTACGTCACGGTTAGCTGGATAAAATCGCCCTCCCCCCCCCCCCCCCTATTATTATATTGCCATTATTCTTGTTTTGTGCAGTAACCCTGGTAATAGGTCAAACAACATCGACAAGCAAGGATCAAGATGCCGACCCAGTAGAGGAAGTAGTTCCAGAATCAGAAATAATTCCAGATTCTGAACATGAGACAAATGAATCTGCACACGATAGTCAGCACGGTGCTGATAAGTCGGAACCAGATTCTGCATATTCAGAAGGTGAAGGTCACCATGCCGATCATGAGAGCGAGGCTGAGCACGAGGTAACTCCGGAAGATTGGGGCGCGAGTCCTGAAAACAACCCATTCGCGGAAAATGGGTTTCTGAATCTCCCATTTGAATTTGACGGACAAGTTCCGAACGATTATTTCGTTCCCGACGGAGAGCGATCGGAACCCACGGAAACTAATTCTGAGCCAGAGAAAACTCCGGAATATTGGTGGGAAAATGAGCCGGAGTATTTTTATGACGATGAATATAGATATTTGAATGCTCTGCTGATGGGTGGTGTAGAAGCTGAACATGAAGGTATCGGAGACAACAAAGCCGAGCCTGAAGGCGAAATAGAACCCGAAAATAAAGCCGAGCCGGAGGGAAGGGTGGAGCCTGAGTTTGAATATTTGTACAGTTTCAAAAGTAGGTCATTGAGTTTGTTTAATTAAGTTGTTACCTGTCACGAAAAAAGGGGAACAATACAGCAAATATAATCTAAATGTATATTGTCAAGCAAGATTAACCCGGGATATCTGCATATGTAATGACCCCACTTCGGCAATGATTTGGTAAGATGCTCAACTAACGGACTTTGCACACGAAAATAAAGTTGTCGCCGGTTAATTTGGGTGGACAATATATATGTTAACTACAAATTTGTTAATCAAATATAACATCATATAAACCCATTATCAGAAAGCGATTGAAAAAAGCGCAAAATCTGTAATTTTCATCCGTTTAAAGCGTTTAATTTTACGACTTGTAGCCTATTTGTATCGTATTTTCCAGTTTTGATCAGTCCATATGTTTATCACCTGGCAGGAGTAGGCCTAATATTGAAGTAATTCATCCCTACTGAGGTTCACGCGACGACCGAATTATTAGGGCAACGTCGTTAACATTCGCCGGAGGAACGTTCCACCGCCAATTGTTTACGACTTTGCCCGAATAGATTCGGATACACACAACAAATGTTAACGACATCAGTAGTTATGGAAGCGGACTTGAGTACCATATGGATGAGCGATGAGCCAAAAAATGGGCGTGGCTAATCATTGACCATGACGCAGTGGGCGTGGCTAATCATTGAGCATGACGTTAGTAGGCGTGGTTGATCATTGACCCGTTACATCAGAGGTCAGCCACGCCCAAGCCACGCCCATTTCCGGGGAAATTCCCAGTGACGTCATACCGGACGTGACATCACGGTGAACCACGACCGAACCACGCCCATTTTCGGGTTTTTCCAGTCTATGTTTAGTTCTATCAAGAATACCATAGGCTGGCTGACCACTAACGTCAATTCAGGGGACTCAGAGCCGAAGCAACGTCATAGGTCGGAGCAATGTTATAGGTCGGAACAACGTTACGGATCGAAGGGGAGCCACGCCCATTTTCGGGTTTTTCCTAGGGATTATTTTCAAGACACACCCATTTTCGGGTTTTCCCCACGGTCTATTTTTAGTTCTATCTAGAACGCCATAGGCTGTTTCACCGCTGACGTCGTATCACGAAAGGGATTACTGCTATCAGCATTTTCTTTTGTCTCAATGTTTTTCTTTCTCGTTTCAATGTTTTCTGTTTCAATGTTTTCTTTCTTGTCTCAATGTTTTCTTCTTTGTTTCAATGTTTATTGTTTTCTCAATGTTTTTATTGTTTTCTCTCAATGTTTTCTCACGCGTCACGATCAGACTAGATCTCGTTCGGAAAAGGATTATCTAGACCGGAGTGACGAGGAATTTTAATCCCCCATCACCGCCGAGACGTAGTTTTAATCCCTTTTAATCTCCTAAAATGTTATCTTGATCGAGTAATTGATCGAATTAGTCAGTCTCCGCAAAGGAACATCCGTTCATTTAAGTAACAATAGAAATATCGGATAATCTTACGGTACTCGGATAATAACCCTTTTGTGTCCGAGTAATTGAATGTTGCGCAACTAAGCAAATCTTAGGATCGATTTAATCGTTTGTTCTATACCACATACCCCTACATCGAAAAATATCACAATTTCACGCACCTGTCCAAGGTCACTAAATCGCCTATAAAAAGCTGTATATTCATCGTTTAGTCCCGAAATTTAAATTTAAAGTAACGTCTTTCATTTACTTAGAACGGAAAACCCAAAATATGTGCTTTTATAAACGCGTATACGTAGAAAACATCATGCTCACGTGTTCGATTAGATCAACGAAGCTGGAGCGTTTTATGTCAAAATTTACATTTTTGGGAAATATTTCAAGTTCTACTTAATAGAATTTGATAAAACTCCCTTATTTTATTAAGCGACATGACCTGATAATAATTCAAAAAATGTATAGGTCAACGCACTTATTAGTGAATTACAGCAATTTTTATCAGCTACACACGGATAAAATGACGCAAAACGGTGGTAACTGCATGTACACTTACGACTGTCTTGCTCTAAATAATCCATTTCCATCTTGAGGAAATCAGTTTCGCGATGATCATTATGGTCCTTAACCTTTCCCAAACAAGACCCGGTTTTGACATCCCTATAAGAAAATGTTTGGGGAAACATTGAAACGAAAAGAAAATGTTTGGGGAAACATTGAAACGAAAGAACAAACTGCAGATAACCAGCAGTTTCTCCTTTTGTCTCAATATTTTCTGTACCATATATTACATAAATTCCATCTTTTATAACATCCATTTTGTCTTTTGTGACAGTTTTTGAAGTGGATCACCCTAAATTTTGTCGTTTGGGAAAGGGTAAATTAACGATGAGCTGTAATGATCCTAAGTCATCGCCTATAAAAAGTACTGTATTGCGTTAACGGGCTGTGACTAAGAGTGTTCTGTCCAGGTGATAAGGTGATTAACCCTTAATTAAGAGTTCAGACAATGCCTGGGGCGAAATACCTATTATTCCGCTAACAATAGAAGTTCACGGACAATGGAAAGTTAACTCGTTATTGATACAACTATCTAAACATACACCGTAAACAAGATGTCCCTTTTAACCCTTAATGAAGAGTTCAGACAATACCTGGGACGTAATATCTATTATTCCGCTAACAATACAAGTTCACGGACAATGGAAAGTTAATTCGTTATTGATACAACTATCTAAACATACACAATAAACAAGATATCCCTTTTAACCCTTAATTAAGAGTTCAGACAATACCTGGGACGTAATACCCATTATTCCGCTAACAATAGAAGTTCGCAGACAATGGAAAGTTAACTCGTTATTGATAAAACTATCTAAACATACACCACAAACAAGATGTCCCTTTTTAAACCCTTAATTAAGAGTTCGTAAACATTTAGGATTGACGATGGTCTTTTGTTACAAAATTTAGGATTAACAATGGACATTTCCCGTCACAGAACTGAGATCATCGGAAATTTTCAATGATGTCGCATAAGATTCAGCGAACACAAAACGAAAAAGGTAAGGATTAGGCGGGACATTTAGAATATGCGGAATTATAGAATCAACCACATTTTGTTAATATAGGGTATTTATATATTTGCGGACGATTTCACGAAAACAAAGTCAAAAGTGCGTTTTATTAATTTTCAAGGCGCATAACTCAACGTGTACGAATCTAATCAGGTCGAAAATATCATCGATCTTAGGATGTCAAGCATTTATACGCAGAGTCTTAATCAACGCGTGTCGATGCGAGAGTGAAAACGAAGAACAACAATTTTCTTCAATCCGAAGGCATTTAACTGAATCAGTTAAGGATATATATATGTGTGTCCGGGATATAAATCTAGCAGACACGCATCAAATTCTGATTGAAAATAGCGCAAATTTAAGATATCTTAAAGTGACATTTTACAATTATTTTTACATGAATTTTACTTTTATTCTATCTGAAAGAGCATATTTTCTTAGGGAAATTCTGAAAATTTCAAGTCAAAATATTGAACCGTTTACGAGAAATGTATATTTTTGTGCTAAAATTAAACAAATTGTTGTGGACAACAGTTAAGATTTATACAGAATTTGTCACTCCTGTTTCAACTTTAAAGGCATATTTTTCACTTATATATAACAACTTCAAAAAAAACTGATTGCATTTATACACATTAGAACATACAATCTTTGGATCACGACATACTCTTAAAAATGAAATAAATGTGAACTGTCACTTTAAAAACATTTTGTCCAACTTGATTGGCCGATACTGTATAATATATGCGATTACAAGAGTAAAAATGCAATCAAACACGGCCTTTTTTACATTCAAGGGCGCATAACCCAACACTTTCAAGTCCCATCAGGCACATAATCTTAGGCTTATATTCATGGGGGTACTAGGGCGTTAACGCGAAAATGTGAACGAACAGACGACGGAGCGATAGTTAGTCGTAGTTTAATTAAGGTTTTATCCCGGACATTCGGCATAGGTCGGCCGAAAATAATCCATTTGACAGAAAACGAATTTAGTCAAATAACAAAGTCGAGTCAAATATACTAGTACGGATAGTTTATTTTCTCTTTTGTGTCAAACAAAGTATACAAGCAATAACATGATGTTTCTAATATTTTCGGTCTTAATTTGTCAAGCCTATTAAAGTTAATACAATAAATATAATATAAATAATATATAATTATATAATATAAGTTTAATCCGGATGCGATCGGGTAGATGAATCATCCGATGTGGAAATATCTTCGCATATTCTGCCTCGTAAACACATTATCCTCTATCACGACGAGTTATTATTGAAGTCGCTTTCAATATGAATATTATTATTGTTGTTGCTGTTGTTGTTGTTGTTTTATTCTAAACTGATCGATGTATTTTTCTCTTTACACAATATTATATACACAATATTATATAACGACACATTCGCCAAGTCTTAAAGACAATGCGCTAAGTATAGTTAGTTTTTAGACAAAATATACTACCTCAAACGAAACAAATAATCACACTCTACTACAGAGTTACCGTTCGTTGTTCCCACATTTCAACTTCGAAACGGGCTTAATGACTCAGTTTCTTCTTAAAACGGAATCAATGCTCTAAACTACAGTTCGCACGTAAATGGAATTCATCATTTTCGTCTCAATTTTGAAATCGCTTTTTGCTTATCAGCGTCAATTTAAGATTAATAGCAACGCGTTAGAATAACCAATCTTGGCATCAAAACATATATTTTTTGAAATGGGAACGCAAGGTATATTTAACCAACATAAATCACTGGTTTATGCTCAACTTCGGAAAATGATATTAAGACGTAATATTTGTCATTTCGAGATGTTGCCACGTAATTATAACAGTATGACGTCATACTTTCTAGAAGCCTTTTAGAGATGAAAGAGATGAAAGATTTGAGCACACGATGTTACCTTTTATTGAAAGCTCTCACATTTTGTAACCACTTCCAGTTACGGTTTAGTCTTGTTCAACTTTTCTAATTCGTAGACCAATACCGGTTGTTTGTTTTTAATGTTTCTAAAGTGTTCATGTCAAACAGTTCATGTCAAACAGTTCTTGTAAAGGTTTTTGAGTAAAAAGTTTTGGAGTAAAAAAAAACGAGGCTCGTGATAAGAAAGCCCAGTTTTCGCAATACACTTTCACAAAAATAATTCTTCCGATTTGGATGTATATCGCTATTACATTACGGATATGGAGAGAAGCTCATTATAAATGCAAGCACATTTGCGATTTGTCAATGACTAAAAGTTGAGTTGCGTTATAAAATAGGCCCTGTCTCTAAAGCGGACGTCTCGCTTGAAAGATAACATGATCTCTATCGTCGGTATTTGCTTTTATCAAAAGGAATAGTTCGACCAGCTTCGTCTTAATAAGAATCCTTGATTCTTTTATAGCAATGGTTTTACCAGGTTTTACGAATCAGTTAATTCAATCCTTATTGCAAGACGGAGGTACTGTGGTCGCAAAAGTCTCGGTAAAACGAAATGACTTAATGACAGTAAGTGCTTTTTTCGATTTAAGGGCACTGTATTACTCTTTAATGCTCTAAGCAACTGGCTGTAACGTCGAAAGTACTCGACATCCATTTGAGAAAGGTGTAATTGACCGTCTATAATCTGTTTGGCTAAAATCTGTATGCATTCCATTTGTGCCGAAACCATCGCCGATATCATCATTCGTCGGTGACTTGGCGATTCTCTTCCTAGAGTAAGTAAGTAGTGAATTCTAACAAAGATTCCGGATCGCTCCATCTGCTCCATCTGCTCGGTTATCGTAAACGGTGATTCTATCTTAATTCAGGGTTTAATGACAGATCATTCGATTGGCTATGGGTCATAGCTCTTTGTTATATCTATAAAACATTCTTACGCCCTCTATGTATTCAAGTCGAATGGTAAAACTATCGGTACTCGGCAAATTTCGCTAAGATTTTCCGGAAGTCAAGGTATAGTCAATGTTTCGTTACATATGCTTTGGATGAGTCTTTAGACGTGTTTGTGAGATTATGGTATGTTGAGAGCTAACGAGAAATTTCAATTTATTTTTCAATAATGCGTTTGAATCCAACTCCCTTTACTCGATACCTTTACCATTTTCCCAGTTCGTAGTTTTTAGTCGAATATCGCATTCATTGGATGTCGAATGTTCTCATAAGGATAGATATTTTTAGTCCACCGAAGCCGTTTCACCAATATATTAGATAGAATAAGTGGTATAGTTTTATTTCGCTATGACCTAACTTTGTCGAGGTATATTGATTTTAACCCGTGATTGATAGAGACTCCCTATCTGTTTTTCGGTTTAATCTTTGTACAGATGCGTTTCGAATAACCTTGACAATCTATCGCTTGTACAAGTAGTAATTATCAGCTCGCAGTGATAATCAACAGTAGTTAATATTTCTCCATTTTGCGTGGCATTTTGGGATTCATGTTCAATTAATTTGAGGATAACGTATTTGGGAGCCTAATTTAAGTCTTTCGTCGTTAAAAGATACATTTTCACTCATGTTGGTTGGGATGTGTGATTATCTTTATATGGACCTTTTTTATGTTTGCAACATTTTGGCTTCGTCTAACTCGTAGCGGCTTAGATTACGGCTTAGATTATATGGAATAGGTTCGTAAATATTTGAGAGCATAGTCAAATATTTGATCTTATTTTTAGATAGCATGATTATCTATATATGTAATGTTCAGTATAAATCTTACTTTGTTTGACCCGAAGTCTATAAACGAACCAACATAATGCTATAAACCACATTTGTAGTTCATTTTTAACAGACCTTGAAATGACATTGGACCTTTAAATAAATACGGTAAAGTAATGAAGCTAGTACATTTTTACAGTCGTTTGAACCCGAAATCATAGCGAGATAAGTAGGATTTTTCCCCAAATTCATTCGACTCTATTAGCTTCAGATTAATCAATCGAAAGTATCATTCAGATAATATTCCAACATTTATTCAGTTACACCGAAGCTCTTCAATGCTATTATCAAGATCCTAAATTAATTCGATAATGATCCACTGGTACATTGGGGCTTTGGAATTGTTTGTCAATTCGAATCAAATACATAGTGATATATTAAGGTATCCAACCCCTCATTAGCACCAAAGAGCCAGAGGCGAAACTTGATTTGAAAGTACCGGTAATTCCTAAACTGTGTTACATTTCCACTCCAAATACAAACATAAGCAGTTTGTACGGTTTAGAATTTAAAATCAATGCATACTTATGGAAATATTTGAAAAAAGTGTTCAAAATTACCTCCCTTGCATACAAATATAGAGAAAAATAAATTTTTCAATAAATTTTTTCTTGAAGCACAATCTTGAAATCCGGCACGGTGAATCAACTTATGCGAAGTTTATTAACAAATGCGTGTAAGTTTATGCATTTCGTACGGCTAGAAAGTGGTGCTTTTAATGAGGGGCTGTTAACCTTAACGGAACACAAATGATACTCGATATGTTATCAAACCGAGTTATTTGTTGGCAAGCTCATTTAGATTCAAATATAATGCCAATTGCACGAATATATTAAAGAAATACGTTTTCCTTCTCTCTCACAACGATGTGTCTAATTAATGTTTTTATGCCAAAATTCGGGATAACAGGAAGGATAACGGGAATTTAATTACATCTTCAAGACAAAATCATGCAGATCGATAAGGATCGCGTCGAAATAAACTTATTGTATCGAGTCAACTTTATACAACTCCTAATGAGTAATATTCATAAAGCCTTCTACTTAAGGTCCCTGGACTGTAATTGGAACAAACACTTCGAGCATATAGGTCTCTATGAAAGTTGGATATGTTGTAGACATGGGTTAATAGAAATATTTTACCATCTTACTTTTTATACATCGCCGAAGACGGCCGTATATTTGCGTCATCTTCTCCGTCCGTCCGTCCGTCCGTCCGTCCGTCCGTCCATCCGCACGTACGTACGTACGTACATCCACTTTTCTTGTGAGCTCAACTCATCCTAAGTTTCTGGCTGGAATTGTTTTTAAACTTGGTCAATGTTATCACCTCAATTGGTAGATGCGCTTGAAGGGAGGTTTTTATGGTTCATTGATTTTTGCGTGAGTTACGCCCCCTTAAAACTTAGTCTCTGGGGCGGCGTATATTGTGACCAGGGCATTTTTGTTTTAAATTTTGTGAATCCAATAGGAGATAATTGCTTTACAGTTTGCATTGAAGTCAACGAAAAAATATCTAGAAAATATCTACTCTATCAGTATTTTCAAAATGAGACAAGTTTCCAAAACAAATTAAATGGTAGAAAGCTATCAAATCCTATTTCTCTCATTGACATACAATAAAATTGTATGTTTACTATCCGCATTTTCTTTTTGAAAATTGACTTTTTGTGAATCAGGGGAATATAATCAAGAGAAAATTTATATCATAGGAGTGGGGGAAATAACACATTATTGAAAAGTCAGGAACATTTACTTATCATACATCACTCACATCATGATATATGTCAATTACAGTTTTGTCATATATATATAATTGATATTTGATATCAAACGCTATAAAATATACATATTATGTAGCTAAAATTCGATAAAATTACAACCAGTACAGTTCCAGAATCTTAAAAATTGAGTTATCCGCTTCAAAGATGCGCTTGAATAATTCATTGTGTGGCGAACAAAGTATCTTATAGGCGAAGTACCTTCCACATTAAACGTTAATATAATGTTACATGTATACCGAAAACCCTTGACCGCTTAAATTTAATTGATTTTGATATATTGAAAGAATCCTTATTACGATAATAACAAAACTCGACGTAAACAATGACAAAGTCTGACGTCCATAATGACAAAGTTGGACAGAAAAAATGACAAAGTCTGGTTTGTTCAATAACGGAGTTGGTTTCATAACAATACAAAGTCTGATTGAATTTTCCTACTGTATTTCTATATAGAATGACAAAGTCTACTCGGTTTGTAGACAAAGTCTGTTTTATTCAACGTCAAAGTCTGCGTAAAAAATGTACAAAGTAGATAAACAAAATTAGCAAAACCGGTCCAGAAAAAAGACAAAGTCTGCCTGATAACAAAAAAAGTGTAGGTTGTACACCCAAAGCCGGCTACTTCGCATACTGGTCGGTTGAATAAAGCTCAGATGTCAAATATCAAAGCAACATCAAATTTCTGAGTAACGCTTTCTTTGTTAACGTCACATATTTTACGATAACATTTGGTGACGTCAAAAATGTACGCCGTATTTGATGACGTCACAAATTTGTGTTGTTTTGATGGCGTCACAAATATACCTGCATACATACCTATAAGCGGAGAAATTAGCATTTTACTGTTTTGTTTATACATCCACAATGGGTTACTTCGCACACTAGTCCGATGCATATAGCTCTGATGACAAATCCACGCCATATTACGTGTATAGCGAAAAATCCTTGACCGCCTTACTTTATTAATTTGATTTACATGTCTTAAAAGGAATCATAATAATAGTAACACAAATCGATGTAAAAAATGACAAAGTCTGACTACCAAAATGACAAAGTTGGACAGAAAAAATTACAAAGTCTGTTTTGTTCAATAACGGAGTTGGTTTCATAACAAAACAAAGTCTGATTGAATTTTCCTACTGTATTTCTATATAGAATGACAAAGTCTACTTGGTTTGCGGACAAAGTCTGTTTTGTTCAACGTCAAAGTCTGTGTAAAAAATATACAAAGTAGATAAATAAAATTAGTAAAGCCGGTCCAGAAAAAAAAAGACAAAGTCTGCCTGATACAAAAAAAAGTGTAGGTTGTATATCCACAGTGGGTTACTTCGCATACTAGTCGGTTGAATAAAGCGCTCATTTCAACCACGCCCACTGACGTCATGGTCAATGATCAGCCACGCCCACTGACGTCATGGTCGAAGCTTAGCCACGCCCATTTTTGGCTCCTCGCTCATACATATGGTACTCAATTTTGTGTTGTTTTGATGACGTCACAAACGTATCTTCATACATGTATACCTATAAGCGGAAAAAATAGCATTCGTGCAATCGGCATTATATTTGAATCTGAATAAGCTTGCCAACAAATAACTCGGTTTCATAACAAATGCGTGTTATTTGATGCATCTCGTACGGTTAGAAAGTGGTGCTTTTAATGAGGGGCTGTAAACCTTAACGGAACACAAATGATACTCGATATGTTTTGAAACCGAGTTATTTGTTGGCAAGCTTATTCAGATTCAAATATAATGCCGATTGCACGAATGCTATTTTTTCCGCTTATAGGTATACATGTATGAAGATACGTTTGTGACGTCATCAAAACA